>JAPDLB010000074.1:0-184200 GCA_027569935.1 Clonostachys sp. G952 | reverse complement strand
ATAATTCCAGACTTAGTCTTGAAAATAGTATATAGTAATTTTTATAATTAGCTATTACTCTTCTCTTAAAGATTCTATAGTAATAACTAACTAACCTGCTATAATTCCAGATACTATTAAATTAACTAACTTTATTTAATTTAACTTTTCTATCTAATAAACTTTCTAATAATTCTATTCTATTCAATTCTCTTCCGCCTGATAATACTAACTAAGGGCTACCTTAGCCCGGATTAACTCAAACTAGTATATTACCTACTAATACTATATATAGTACCTTAGGTTATAATAATTATTAAGTACTAGAGAAATATTATTATAGTTCTCTATAAGTATATTATTAAAGATTAGATCTATCTCTATACCCTTACTAGCTATAAGATAGAGTAATAGTCCTAGTAGGTATAACTACTAGGCCTATATATAAGAGAGTAGTTTTATTATTATAAGTAAGCCTGTAATAGAGTATAAGCTTAAATAATTAATATCTAAAAAGAGATTCTAATAGTTATTACTAATAACTATTATTATATATATAAGGATCTAGTTACTTATAATAACCAGGCCCTAGTTATAGGGGATAATTATATTAGAAGTATCTATTATTACTATTATAAAAGGTAGTTAGTAATAAGTAGTTATAAGAAGAGATAGTTAGTAATAATAAGTTTAAAGAGATATTATAATTAATTATAGATAATAAGTATCCCCCTTTAGGGCCTATAGCTAAGTTATATATTTAATAAACCCTTCTTAGAGTTTTTAGAGTTACTATTATCTATACTTTAGCTAGCTATATAATAAAAAGTAAAAAAAAATAGAGTTAAAGGTTAAATATAGACTAGAACTTAGTTAAAAACTAATTATATAGATTATATTATATATAGCCTGATCTTAGGATATTACCCCTTATATATAGTAAAAACCCCTAAAAAAAAAAAATAATAAAAAGAAAAAAAGTTTTAAATATTAGATTTTTAAATAGATTTATTATAAATTTCTTTTATAAGTTTTATTAAAAAAAAGTTCTAAGTCTTAGAGCTAACCTTAACCTAATATTTTTAATATAATTTATTTATTAAATTTTAATAAATTCTACTAGGAATAATTATAGAATAATTAGTAGAATAAGATTTATTTACTTAATAGAAAACTATAAAACTATATCTAATATTTTCAATATCTGTTTCAGCCTTATCTCTATCTAGTTACTAAAGCCAGAGCTATATAAAATCATACTATATAGAAGTTAAACTTAAGAGAACTAATAAGGAGAATTATCAATATCTTGGAGATCGCCAATACTACTAGTATTAACAGCATGCTGTGAAAGAACCTAATCGCGAGTAATTTTATACCGTTGGATAATGTTTTCTTAACATGGTTCAATAACAGCAAGGGGAACAGTGCCCCTGACACAGTAGGCGTCAGGCTTCAATGCAAAGTAATATTACTAACTTTTCGATATGAAAAAACAAGCTATCTGCTATCTCGCCAATTACCCCAATCACATCAATTTCAGCGGGGGGCTTGATCAAGAGAGAGATGAATACTTATTACGCACAGTTCACGATGGGGCATGGAAGGCGATAGAAAAGGTACCAGTTGCAAGTTAAAAATTGGTTGATTTTCATAGACTATACTACTCGGCTTGTAGATCTCGAAGGTACTAGACCGCGTGATCTCCAATCAATTGTCTCTGCATAATATGAGTATTTACTTTATTTATTTTCTCTTGACTTTTAGCACTGAAGAAATGTTGTTAGCCACATCTTTGCCTCCCCTTCAGGAGTTGAAAACTTACGTATTGACCGCCGTCGACTCGAAGTAGACCTCCACTAGGACAATGTCAGATACTTTTACTCAAGGCATATTTTTAGTCGAGAATGTCAACTCACGTTTGAAATTCGTTAAAGTAGGGCGTCGCGTAAAACAAGCAGCCCTTGGCAATATCCTTGGGAGTGACCATGCGTTGAATAGGAGCTTCCGTGGCCTGCCTCTCTGCCATCTCCTTGGTGAATTCAACACCAACAAACTCTGAGACTAATGCAGTGTTTCCCAGGGAAGGCGAGATTCCATTGACACGGATTCCTTTGCTGGAGTACTCGGCAGCTAGTCCTCGTGTTAATAAGTCAACGGCACCCTTGGTTGCGTTGTAGTATAAGAGACCTGTGGTTGGCTTCGAGGTAACGCATGAGGAAATATTGATGATGCTTCCGCTGCCTTGCTTGAGGAAATGGGGCATAATGGCATTGATAGAATTGTAGATACCCTTCACATTGATGTCAAAGATGCCTAATAATGAGACCCTAGTTAGAGCCACACAAAGTGTTGGGGCGGCTGGACCCGGAGCTTACGGTCGTATTCAGCCTCAGTAACCTCGAGAGAATCTTTTCGGCGGTAGGTCCATCCCGCATTATTGACAAGAATATCGATCTTGCTGAACTTGGCCAAGGTTTTGTCTGTAGCATTTTTCCAGTCCGCAGCCTTAGTGATATCAGTCTTGATGAAGGTGCTCGTGTATCCTGACTGGTTCAGTTCATAGACGATACTGTGAATGGAGAAAATTAGAACTAAGTTAGCCAAGGTTTTCTTTTTCGCCCACTGGACAAGTGAAAAAACTAACGCTTGTGCTTGATCTTCGCCAATGTCAAGAATAACGACTTTGGCACCCTGTTCAGCAAAGAGTCGCACAATACCTTCACCAAATCCTACACATGAAAAGTTAACTTCTCACACAGGCAGTTGATCATATGCTGGTTTGCATACGCACCACTGGCACCTCCGGTAACCAAGGCGACGAGGCCATCGAGGAGCTTCTGGGGAGCCATTGTGAATTACTGTAAAGGAAAGCCGGTGTTTTTTTGTGGTTTAAATTCCGTCGTGTTTAGTTCCGAATGCAGGGTTTGGTACCTGTCGGGAAGGAAAGCAAGCGACAAATAAGAGGCAAAGCGGGATATGAATGAATTGCCCCTCCTCCAAACTACAGAAGGCTCGGATAATGATTGCTCCCTATTTTCCCGGGGGAATATTTCTCAATGACCCGGATACGCCATCCCTCATGGATAACGCAATATCGAGGGGATACGGGGACGAATCCCCGCAAGCGGGGGAAGATCAATTCAAGCCATCAAAGTTTCTAATTCAGCCCCGAACAAACGTTCCATCCGACGAGTGTCAGCTACCCGTATCATCTTTACCCGGAATCAAATGATGTCTGGCCCGGCTAATTTATACTTCCGGCGACTCCTTCCTAGCACTAGTGCGTGTCGATCTAACCATCTGGTAATGACTCCCACTTCACTGTATTCATTAAAATGGTTCAAAATTTCCTTGGGTACGGCATTGAACTGTAAGTAGTATTTAGGTGCATCAAAGGAGAGGCTAAAAATCATCAAGTAAATTATGAGTTCAAAGAAAACAACGATTAGATGGGGCTTGATGGGTAAGCATGGGTCTATTATTAATTCAGCATTTATCACACACTGATCAATATATTCTACTTTAGCGACAGGGGACATCGCCAGGCTCTTCGCCATTGACCTTTTGATAAATCCTGAAACCCGTGGAACTCAGGATATTCACCATGTTATCACCGCTGTGGCATCCAGCTCTTCGATTAAGTCCGCTGAAAGGTTCATCAGTCAACATATTGCCCCCAGGCAGTCGCAGGCCATAGCATGCTTGGCCTACAGCTCATACGAGGAGATTGTCCAGGACGCCAATGTGGACATCGTGTACATCGCTAGCCCCCATTCTCACCACTTCCAGAATTGCATGCTGGCAATGGAGTACAACAAGCCAATTCTCTGTGAAAAACCCCTAACTGTCAATGCCAATCAGGCCCAGAAACTCTACGAGACGGCAAAACAAAAGAATATCTTCCTGATGGAAGCTGTCTGGACCCGCTTCTTCCCTCTCAGCATTAAAGTCCGCCAGCTAATTCAGGATGGTGAGATTGGAGAGGTCCTACGCGTGTATGTCGACAATTCCACCGGAGTAGATATATCCAAGCTCGGAGCGAACCACAGGTATCTTGACATGGGTCTTGCAGGAGGTGCTCTACTGGATATCGGTATCTACCCTCTCATCTGGGTTTTCCAGACCATGTATCATACACGGGAAAAGTCCCAGAGACAGAAACCTAGCCGGGTTTTTGGCATGCTTACATACGAGAAGACCTCTGGCACTGACCAGATGGTGTCCGCGGTTGTAGAATTTCCGGCCTCAGCCCCTAACGGAAATACCGCTTCCCATGGGATCATGGCTACATCAATGGTTCTGTCCAACGATCCGGACGACAGCAGGGTGTCAGGGGCAACGGTGCGCATTCAGGGTCTCAAAGGTGAAATCCAAGTTCACGGCCCGGTTCATCGCCCCGAATGGATCAGAATCATTCACAAGACTGCGAAGGATGGGTCAGTCCAAGGGTACGAATCCAGGGATATTCACTATGATATCCCTGCTGGAGGCCATGGTATGTACTGGGAGGCTGATGAAGCGGCACGATGCATCAGGGATGGGAAGATAGAAAGCTTTGTCATTCCATGGGATGAGTCGGTGACAATCATGCAAGTCGTTGATAAGATCCGGGCGCAGGCTGGATACACTTACCCAGAGGAGATTGAGTCAACTCAGTATCCACTGAATCTGAAAAAGAGAACAGTGTCGTAAAATTCATTAGTTGAATCATGATCTTAAGATCCGATAATGTGAATAACGATGTGACAATACAAACCAAGCCGATTCTATAATGTGCAAGCCGATATAACTAAGGTCCACAAGTAGCAGATATGGCTAGGGTCCGCAAATATTGGTCCAATTTCTTCTTCATGCTACATTTTGGGGCAGTCCGCCCTGTCCAGAACTGGAATTGTGCAGCAGCCACCTCGAGGAAAATCTCCAAACCAGGGACACCAATCCAACCTCGATGCTCCTCCGAGCAAATCCGAACCAACTCAGGGGATGGCGTACTGCTATTGTAAGCAAGCTCCAAGTAGACCCCACCAGTCGGACTCTTCAGCCAAGCATTAGGAATAGACACGGTCGGCTCCAGTTCAGGGATTCGGTTATGTTGTGGGGTTTGCGGTTGAATGCTGTCACTCGGGACTGGAGAACAGTTGATAATGACGGTGGGGAATCGTAAGTTGCTAGGCCATGGGTCATCCAGAGAGTCGATAATTATAATAGAGGCAGTTCTTGGATGTTTCTCAGCAAAGGGGCTAGGATTTGGCGCTCCGCTCCTAGATTGCCTTCCAAAGTGACTCGCAACATCTAGAGCGTGCTCACATGTTCTGTTATAAATGCATATATGCTCGATCCCAAGACGCGTCATTGCATATATGGCTGCTCGTGCCATACCACCAGCTCCGATGACAAGGGCCGTGGAGCGACACGTTACTGCATTTGCAGGCGAAAGATAACGAAATGCACACGATCTGATGCCCTTCCAGTCGGTGTTCGCACCATAGAGCCCTACTACGGGCCCTGCTCGGTTTCTTTGCTCTTCAAGATTTACTTTATATCCCGAAGATGAGTTATTCCACGTCCTTATTGGTAATATGGTATTAACTGCACCGATTGCGCGAGCCTCATCACTCATCGAATGTAGTCGAGGCAAAATGGAGGTCTTGAATGGAGATGCGAGACCCAGTCCGCCCATATGAGGATCCTGCATAAGGATATCAAGGGTGTCAAGAGTGTCGGTCTGGGAGATAGAGTAATGATGAGGCATTCCGTACAGCTCAAATGCTGAGTTATGTAGGGTGGGCGCGACACTATATCGAATCGTTGCCCCCAGGACAAAAAACTTCAACGGCTCACAGACGAATGAATTGAATAAAGCATTCTGGGCTTCTAGGATAGTGACTGTTTCCCCCTCATTCTCTAGATCGTCAGGGTGACGAACGAGAGTTAGTTGTTTATTGTGGCATTGTGACGGACGACCAAGGCGGCCTGTGTTATACGCCGAGACAATCGGAGACTCGCCATTTCTGTTCAGCGTGTAGGCAAATCTTTGTGCAGCGGCATTATCTGAGGGGAAGATGGCTGGTTGCGTGATATGTAAAATATCACAGCCCACAGCCTTTGCCTTGTGATACCAGAAAATATAGCCTTGACTATCCCATCCTCCCAACACAGTTGGATCTGCCTCATGAACCCAGCCCACAAATTTTGTGTGTCCTTTATATTGGTGGATGATGCTGAGTTGGGATTCTTCTCGCGCAATATCAAGAGCGATATACTCGACCCCGATTCTCAGGGCGAGCTGTACAAGATTAAAATATCCTGGCTCGGCTTCTGCTGGTATTGAGTCTAATGATGTGGGATGATATAGAATCGGTTGCGCTGTTTTTCTCCTGAGATAAGCTAGCTGAGTGATGATATATTCCCACCATTGTTGGTTGGGGGAAGTTTGTGAATGATATCCTTGCAATAACCGGTCGGTTCGCACATGCAAGATGTCTGCACAAGCGCAGAAAGTTTCCAAGTCGATTCCTGGCTGGCTGAAGTTCTGGAAAGGTAGCTGTAAAGCGTAGGTCAAGTTGGCTGAATATGGTAATAGGCACTCATCGTGGTAGTGTAGATCACCGTACACACTAGCCAAGAATCGTAAGAAATCTGCTTCGAGGCGCTTGAGAGATAATGATGGTTGTGAAGGTTGGTCTAACGGGCAAATGACAGTATCAAACAACTCCTTTTGGCCCTGAGGGTGGGCTGTAGAGTCATCAACATTGAAGAACGTGAGACTTGAGCACGCCAAATAAATTGGCTCCTGCTTCCGCAGAATCCCAGTAACATCTCCGTTCCATTTCTTCTCAAGACTGGACTGGAGAATATCTGGGTCCCGCATAACGTGAACGATAGGCATGACTGCAAGATATCGGCGCAAGATATCACGCCCGTACTGGCTCTGCAAACAGGACGAACTGCACACGATGATGCAGCCGCGCGGGTGGTCAGACAGGATGCCCTGGAGGACGTTGGCTTCCTCCGCGTAATAGGCGCTCATTCCGTTCTGCTGAATGTACTCGGCTACGGAGTATCCTGTGGTCTTTTCAAAATGTCTTTTTTCATCCAACACCTTCCATTTAAGAGCTCGAGCGGCGATGGAAGCCAAAGACGATTTCCCGGCACATCGCATTCCTATCAAGACTAGGGATGCGTCTTTTGCTATTGGGTCCGGCATGGTCGCTGCCCTCACACGATATCGACCGGTTCCGTGGGAATTCTGCCCGAAAGCAACTCTCTGAAGAAAATAATTATATGAGACCACCTCTGATGGACGCTGTTACATTGCTCATGGTAGCACTGGAGAAGACTTGCGACGGTGTGTGGGTAGGGGTTTGAACTTACCACCTGGCGGTGGGCCGGGTAGGAACTTATCCAGCCTCCCCCACATTGGTTCACTCAGCGGCTTCTCCGGGCGGTCAGCTGGAACGCTGGTGACGGCAAAGAAGATAATGCGTTAGGTGTGGGGTTCTGCATCCACGAAATCAAATATATGTTTATACTGCCGATGGAGATTTATTAATTGCTACTACTCACGACAGCTAAATCACCGATGCATGGGTCCGTCATGAGGATTGTGTTTATTGTATACTCATTGCTAACAGTTACGGAAGATACCAAGACCTCACACTTCACTGTGATCATGCCCGTTCCATTCCCAAATCAGCGGCCAAGAATCCCACCGTCAATAATAACAGACTCCCCAGTGATGAAGTCGCTCGCAGGACTGGCAAGGAATACCGTGAGACCCTTCAGATCTTCAGACTCGCCCCATCGACCTAGAGATGTTCGTACTTTGACCTTGTTCGAAAATTCTTCATTGGTGAACAAATCTTCGCACATGCCGGTGTGAATAAATCTTTCATTTTCTCATCAGTGCCTCGCTCGCTATTGGATTAGAAAGGCGGTTGCTTACCCAGGGCAGATTGCATTGCAAGTAATGCCTCTGCCAGCCCATTCATTGCTAACAGCCGTGGTCAACGTCCTCACCGCCCCTTTACTGCTGGCATATAGAGAAATGTTCGTCTGCGCAAGAATAGCTGCAAATGAGGCATAATTAATGATCTTGCCAGGGCGCTGTAGCCGTAGCAGTTCGCGGCCGAACTCTTGAATCGCTAAATAAGTACCTCGAAAATTGATATCAAGCACCTGCAAAAAGGCCATTAGTAGTCGCTTCGTGGACGCCTTCGTGCCTCTAGTGCTCACAGCGCTAATATCCTCAACCCTTGTGTCCTCTACCGACATGTGCCTTGTAACACCAGCAATATTGACCAGAATGTCGGGAATAATGCTTGCTTGCCAGACAGCCGCAAAAGCATCTTGAATCGACTTTGGATCGCGAATATCGCATTCGAATGATCTGATTGAACGGCCGGTAGCCTCAATGGCCTGGCGGAGAGCTGGGGCGAGCGAATCGTTTGGTCGTTCGAGTGAGACAATATCAGCCCCTGCCTCAGCAAGGCCGACAGATACATCAACTCCGATGCCCCCAGTAGCCCCAGTAACAATAGCAATTTTGTTTTTGAGCGAAAATAGTTCAAGAACTGGTGGAGCCATGATGAAGGTGAAGAGTAATATAGCGTATCAAGAGTTCTATCTACAGTTCTACGAGGAGAGGTTACAGCTAACTTCAACTAGTGTGAGTAACTTGCCTTTTCTGTATCTTTATGAACCTTTGGTGTCCAATCCGATACCGCACTGGTACTACTCCGAGTACGCTGTCCCGAGCACTTTGTCGCTTTTACTCCTCTACCTGGAATCAGTTGAATGTACATATGCGTAGCCAAGGGAATCGCCTGCCGCGGTCCGGGAAGTAGAATGTTCTCTCGTGATATTCCGGAAATTTTGCTTTGCCGTAATGCGGGGAGGAGGGCGGCTAAGGTCTTTTACCGGCTAGCCCACATCACAAGAACGCATATCCATGGTGTTTGCATTAGGGTATTCGCTAAGTAGTTTCTAGGACCGCACACCGCTAACTTTCTTGTCATTTCTTTGTTAACTAAGAATTGAGGGTAGCTGAAGGTAGGTCTTAAGAGGCTGGTGTAACATATGCCATCTACTTGAGAAATAGGCACACGACCGCCGGCATGATATCCCTGCCCGAGAACCTTCGGATTGGGTATAATTTCTCCTGGCAATACTTGTACACTTTGTTTTCTTGTAATTGAGTGAGAAGCATGATTTCAATTCCTAAACATCTAGCATTGTTCGACCACATGTCGGTTATTCTAGCTTGGGATCGGATCCACCGTTGGATCGTTCTGGGCAATTTCCTCAAGAAGTGCAAAGGCGGCTTCTTCCGTTGCTTTAGATATCTCCTGGCCCGTCCATAGTTTCCACTGGGTCCGAAATTGGTTCCCAACAACCTTCACACCGTCCACAATCGTCCATCCAAAATCAGAAGCCAGCTTCAGGTTGCGTGTGTTACGAGGATGATAACACATATCAAGCACAACGTTGTCCCGCCCTTTGCCCCGAGCAAGAAACTCGCGAAGTACTGATCTTGCTGCAATTTCTCCTGGAGTTTTAGCCTCGAAGTCTGGGACCGTACTGATAATATAGGCAGGCGCTGGCAATGACTGAGCCTGCTTTGCTGTCTTGACATGGATAATGTTCAACTTTAAGGATTGGTCGTATTGGCTAGCATCTTTGATCAAGTCCTCCGCCTCAGAATCGTCTCGGTTCGCAATATAAATTGTTTGAGTAGACAACTCCACCGCAAGCGTGTACAGTGCTGCTCGGCTAGCACCTCCAGCTCCGTAGATCATCCCCACGTCATCCTTCATTGGAGCTCGAGCAGCCACCAGAGGTGTTTTGATCCCAATCCAATCGACATTGGCTCCCCGCAGCTTCCCGGCTGATGTCAAGTATGCCAGGTTACAGGCCCCCGTGAGCACAACAAGGTCGTCAACTTCATCGAGGTGGGGTATGATGGTCTTCTTCCATGGCATAGTGATGAGCCCCCCGGCAAAGTCAGCTCTCCTATAAGTCTTCACCACATCGTATATATTCTCAGCTTGAAGAAAGGTCATACTCCATGGTTTTTGAAGCTCTGAAGCAATGAATTCATGCACAGGTGGCCCGATTGAAGAGCCCCCAGGTGCGCCGGCAATGTAAAGCCTGTGTTTCTGAATGTTGTCTATATATGCCATGTTGGTCTCTGGCCACAGGACAGTAGTTGAATTTTAAGAAGAAGAAGAAGAAGAAGAAGAAGGTATGAGCACCATACAAGTGGTTGATTGAATCAAGCACGCCCAGTTAAATTGCCCAAAGCCAACAAGTGGTTTCATTGCACAGACTCGAGTACTTGTATTTAGTAAATTACGAAGTCCGCCACTATTCCAGTCAGTGAACAATCGCATGTT
Source organism: Clonostachys sp. G952 (assembly GCA_027569935.1). NCBI lineage: Eukaryota > Fungi > Ascomycota > Sordariomycetes > Hypocreales > Bionectriaceae > Clonostachys > Clonostachys sp. G952. Next base: position 173,824 of record JAPDLB010000074.1, on the reverse strand, counting down.
CAAATTTTCCGTTGAGAAAGTGCCGAAGCCTAGTCACGGGTAAATTTTTCATGCGGGCCGACCAAGCATAGGAAGAAATTTACGATATGCCGATACCGGGATTATCGCTTCGCTGTGCCCTTTTAACTACTCAATTGCGAAGAGGCATTAGTTACTATGCGGGGAGCATGTTGAAAGAGCCGGAACAAGGGAGAGGTCATAAGATAAGAATCGTCTTGAACGCTATAATACATTTTGATTGGCAAAGTAGCGTTAGGAACCGAAATAGGGAGGCAAGGTAACGGGTATTGTCACTCCATTGGATTCTTGAAATCGTTAGTTTCATCACCTGTTCGTAAGACTCGAGTGTTGGCTAAAAATGAGGACCATCGCTGCACATCATGTTCGTATAACTTCACGAGCAGCTAATTCTAGGAGATCTTTTGACATTGAAACATCAAAACTTGGAAGGATTCATTTCTAATCTTCAATAGAGTAGTGATTCCTGAAGTTGATTCGCTGGTTCCTTACATGATGTCTTATGGCATTCAGAACTACAAGTGCCACCTTTCGAGAAGTGGGTAAGCCAAATTAGTGACGAGTAAATTGGTGCCAAGTCTTGAGTCTAGCTTGCTGCCTTCTTCTTCATGATGTAGATATGCCCTGTCCTACTAGTCAGCGACAAATGTCTTTCCACACTTTCATCTTCAGGTAGTCCTTCCGGCGCTGCTAGCGGGGTTTTAGGCCCCTGCCAGTGGTGTGGTGGCGGATGGGGTTTGTGCGTGGAGAAATAGATTGGAATGCGGAGAAGCAGTGTTCCTGGGTCGCTTGTTCCCCGGCATCATCATCAGCTGTAATTGCAACTTTCCCTGTCTCTCAGTCTCAGTGTGCGCCACCATCTCTGATTCACATCGGAATAACCTTGATCGAATTGATGCACAACCTTCCAGCTCCCACCGGAAACGATGGCCGACCAACTTTCCAGCGATGGCCCTGGAGGCGGGACAAATCGCAGCAACAAGCCGCAAAAGCGCATCCGGGTGTCGCAAGCGTGTGAGCAGTGTCGTACCAAAAAGGGGAAATGCGACGGTAGACAGCCAATTTGCAATGTTTGCGAGACGAACAGCATCGAATGCTCTTACGACCCCAAACCCAAGAAACGTGGTCTCCGACCTGGCCAACACTCTCAACAGGAACGCCGAGGAATGCTTGCCGAGCTGGTTGCAGCATACTTGTTGAGCCTCATGCCCGAGGCCGAAGAAAGTGTCCGGTCTTTTTTCGGTATTGGCGATTTCGATATCCCATTTCTTGCCCCTGGGAATAGGCGGCGCGAGCTTGATGGAATATTCAATCAATGGCGTACGAAGTCAATATCTAGGTGGCTGATCGAAACATCAACTCGCACAGATCCGGCCCTGGGTCAATTATCGAACTTTAGGTCACAGATGGTATTAGAGCCTGAAATCTCCGCCTCGAACCAAAGAGAGGCAGCAGATTTTCAGGAGATAGCAGCAGTAACCGATGTTCCTCACGCCAACAGCACGCACATGACTACGGACCCAGACTGTATCCAAGTACAGGTAGATCAACCACAGCCACGGAGCTCCCTGAGCGTTCCAGATAGCGACGATGATTGCCATAAGATAACAACGAGATTTGACCCTCTTCACCCTCTACCCAGTCATATGGACCAAACTTTCGAAATATATTTCGGCCACACTCATACATGGCTCCCTTTCGTTGATAAATTTAAACTCACTGCCTTCTGTCACGGGTTTCCTACCTTAGCAGATCGAGCAGGCACCATGAAATCGTCACGGTCTGGGAATCTCGCTTTAGCATGGGCAATTGTAGCCTACTCTTATATGCAAATACCTGACTCATTTCGTCCAGCTGGGCTCACGACGATTCCAGCCGAAGCTGCTAGTCGAGCTATGGCCTTGATTCCCACTCTTGATGCTGAGTTTGAACATGAGCATGTGCAGGCCCTAATTCTCCTCGCGCTGTTCTACTTAAAAACGAGTCGTTCAAAACTTGCATGGAGAGTTATCGGCCTTGCGGGCAGAATTGCGGTCGATATGAGCTATATCCAACCAGGGACGCACATATCCTCAGCCAGTAAACGGACTTCGCTGGCGTGTTTCGCGGTAGAAGGTCTCATAGCTGCATCTTTAGGGCTAAGATCACAACTTCCGACAGTCCTGGACCATAATTCAATGGACATCAGAAATCCGACATCGCGAGAGGTCCAGAGATTGGAGACAGAGGGATGGGAAGAGTGGAGTGCCTGGGAAATACCCGGCTTTACATCTTCCCCTTCCTTCTCGTCGGAACAAAAGGAGCGAGAACCGTTTCATATCTTAACAGTATTCAACCAGCTCGTGTTATTGATCGAGCTCCTAAACACCACTATCCAGGGGGGCATCAGCAAAAATGAAAGCTTCACGCAAAGCACACCCTTGGAAATCATTCGGAACGGTCCGCCAGAACTTACGGAGTGGAAGAGACGAACCGTCGAGATGTGTCCATTCCTTGTCCCACAGCACACGGAACAAGACTCCCTTCCTCACTTGATAACTCTTCAGACCCTCTATTGGGCTGTCCGCGGCGCATTCCATTTACAGATGACTCCATCGAGGAAGGATGAGCCAAGTTACAGACATGAAGCCTCTAAAATCGCTTCCAATATTAACAACCTCGCCCTCAAGTATCAGTCAATATACCCACCAAACTCGTCACCTCTAGGGTTCACTACTTCAATTGCAATAGCTCTGCGTCTTCCAAATAAAGACGATGCGCTTTGTCGTTCCTTAACCACAGCTTTGTCTACAGCCCAATGTAATGGGCTTACAGAAGAAAGTCTCCGCGAGTCGTTCTCGGTTTCTCACCAAGAAGTGAACATCATGCCCCGGCACGCCCCAGATAACACCTTTCCAGAAAGACAGACGAAACGATTGAAGGTGAAATCCTGCCCACCAACAGCATGACAAACTTCTTCGAGCTAACCCTTGCGCACGTGACAATAGCCAAATAGAGATTCGCACACATATAATCCCCATACCCTGCTTTGTGCAAGGCATTCACTAGCTGACCATCATAATGCACCACCACCACCGTTGCAAGCGCCTAATTTTAATATTACAATGCCGGAGTGTCTAAACTTGGGCGACCCAGGGCTTAGTTTAGGAGACGCAGCATCCCTGTCGGCAAACGACCTGACTGAGCTTGATGCAGCAGTCTGGTAGGTGAATTTCTTTCAGTCAAAACCAAAGGTCAAATGCTAATACTACGAACAGGACTGATGAACTCTTCACAAGAAACTTGGGCTTTATTGAAGATTCATCAACTGCTATTGACTCCGATTTGAGCTATGTGTTTGACCCCTTTGCGCCACTCTGAGAGCACTCCCAGGAGGATTCTCCTAGGTACATCAATTAGCATAGTAAACTCGCGAATCGTTCTACCAGGTTCTACTCAAGCATCTTTTCCACTTCTTGCGTCATGGCAGGAATATCAAGCAAAACGGGCAAAAAGGTGGGGCCGGAAGTCACTTCGTCCGTGGAAAGGCGGTAGAAGTCTTTAACCGACGCATCGAACTTTGATCTGCACTATTAACCCAGCGAGGCTCTACTGGGATTACTCAGCTACGAGAGCCTGATCCGTTGACCAGTGTTCTTCCGGACTTGAGGGTGATTGGGCCACCATTATATGAAGGGCTCGAGCACTCGATGTAGGGCAATTCAAGCTAGTGAATGTTTGAACACTACTTCCACAACAATCAATCACATTTGAAACCAAAAGATGGCAAAATACGAATCTAGACTCTTCGTCAATGGCGAGCTTGTTAAGCCGTTAGGAAATAAGACATTCCCTCTATCCGTAAGATCCTGAACTCCAAATATTAGGACTACTGTTCCCGGAACCATGCTCATTGTTTTCAACAGAACCCAGCTACGGGCGAGTTCATTGCCGACATTCCAATTGCTGAAGAAGAAGATGTCAATCGGGCAGTTGCAGCAGCTGAGAAAGCCCAACCCACGTGGGCCAGGCTACCCGCACGACAGAGGTCGGCCATCATCCGCAAGTTTGCATCGCTTATGGAGCATAACAAGCACAAATTAAGCGAGGTAAGTCAAATCTTATTAGATATTGAGGCCTTAGTTGCCATCTTAATCTGACGTGGATTCACTTAGCTGGATTCGGTTTGTATGGGGAAGCCGCTTCATGGCGGTCTTTCTGACATCAAGGAGGCTGCTGAAATTTCAAATTACTTTGCTGGTCTCGCTGAAAGTTCCGGGGGTGAGACATCTTTGAATACTCCAGGCATGATCAGCATGTCGCTTCGTCAACCTTATGGTGTTGTGGCATCTATTATTCCTTGGAACTTTCCGTCGATGATTGTAAGACTCATAGCTTCAGCTACCAAGCCCTATACCTCTATATCACTAGACCTGTGGGGGTTAACACTCCATGTCTTCCATAGTGGTGCCATGACGTTGTTCCTGCGGTCGCAGCTGGCAATGCCATCATTCTAAAGGTATAATTCAACATGAGACGCAAATTCCGGGGTCATTGTTAACATCTCCGCAGACGTCAGAAAAGTCACCACTGAGTGTAAGTTGAGCCAATGATATTGAGGAAACGAATGCAGCGGCTAAGACTCAATTGATGATAGGGTGTTTTTCTTGCTCAGATAGCCTACGAAGCTGGGTTTCCGGCAGGCATTGTTAACGTTATTTCAGGTCCTGGACAAACAGGCGCGTTCCTGTCATCCCACATGCAAATTAGGTATGTAAAAAATAGCTCGTGGTTGTTCATTCCCTGACGTGACTCGTGATGCAGAAAGATCAGCTTCACTGGGTCAGCCAGAGCTGGCAGGGCCATCATGCAGGCCGCAGCCAACTCTAACCTCAAAGTTGTTGGTCTTGAGCTAGGTGGAAAGTCTCCACTGCTCGTTTTCGATGATGCCGATATCGATGCCACTGCTGATGCCGCAGTTGCTTCAATCACAATTAGTATGTCCTATACTTCTGTGTCGCCTAGTATGGCGAACAAAATATTAACCTGCCCGTGAACAGACTCGGGCCAAGTTTGCACTGCGTCATCTCGCGTGTACGTCCAAAAGGGCGCTGCGGCTAAGTTTCAGGAGCTTGTTGTTGCCCGAATGAGTAGCTTGCGTCTCGGTGACCCTCTCCAGGATGGGACACAAATGGGCCCCCAAGCTGACGAGAAGCAAGCTGCTGCTGTTGGTAAATATCTCGACATTGGTACGGAATACGGGCGTGCTATTGTCGGTGGTAAGAGAGCCACTGAGGCGGGTGTAAACTTCATCCAACCCACCGTTTTTACGGGTCTCAGTGACCAAAGCAGGCTGAACACCGAAGAGATCTTTGGCCCTGTCATGGTCATACATGAGTTCGACACTGAGGAGGAGGCAGTCCATCGTGCCAACGATACTGAATGTGAGTTGCAGATGAGCTATCAAGTTTATTCGTCCCTACTTTCAGCCTGCTAACTCTTAATAGATGGGCTTTACGCTTCTGTTTTCACCAAGGATATCAACCGTGCTATGCGTGTGGCTCGGGCTCTTGAGGCAGGCAATGTAGGTGTCAACACTACATCACCAGATGGACCTTATGAGATGCCATTCGGAGGTTTTAAGGGTTCCGGAATTGGTCGTCAGAAGGGTAGCCATGCAGTATTGGATTGGACTGAGGTTAAGTCAGTCTATGTTAAGCATGGCTGAGATAAAAATTTTCACGATTGCTAGATATCTCACTCAGTCGCTGCCAAAACCCACCCCAAAAGAACGCAATTCAAGAATCTAGATCACATTAATGATTTTCTGCCGCGGCCGTGTCTTTGACTTCACACTGTCTTGGACAAGATGTCATGTAAATCGCCAAGAACTGTTTAATCTAAGATTATTTATATCATTTAATACATGTTTTCATAGTGGCCGAGTCCTGTGTTGTCAAGGACACGCGCAGACCCTAATACATACACCTTGGCCTTGTAGATTGTATAGCTTTTAATTAATTCTCCTGTTAACTATAGACGAGAATCATCAACAGCCTTGCTTGAAGGCATTCTTATAGCTTTTTAAAGTTTAAAGCTCGTTCATTTCGCCAGAATCTTGGACACTTTTCCACTAAACATACAGGCGTCCATGCTACCCTATGATTCCAATGGTTTGGTACAAATTTGGGAGGGGGATCGAGGCTGGGGTCACAAACTTGACTCTCAGCTTTGTCATTTCGTTACTATTAAATCAGACCCGAGCGATCCGGACTGACCTCCTACATTAGAGTCAGTATTTTTCTTTCTCCGTTCAAATAGAGCCCGTTTCATTAGGTTCAATGGCGGACATGGGCCTCTGACTCTCTGTTCTCTCAAGTGGCACGTTTTACTCCTTCTAGATTTGAATTGTACAATGTCCAACCATAGTGCCGTCCTTCTTACAAGTGAGGACGGTCTCCTCTGAGTTCGCCTTGGCATGCCACAGTCGAGTTATATAGGCCTATTATATCCTCGCTACATAGCAGCCAGCTCGTTGTCTTGCAGACGGTTCTGCGTGGCTGTGAAAGTCACAAGTTTAATAACTTGGTGAAGTCAAATACCAGATACATTCCTCAGTTTCAGAGCATGTATTGAAGCTATATTGATTTAATTCTTCTATGAAAGACGACACTCCCAGTGAGCTTGTATAGATATCATACTACCTCTGCCTCAACAGTGGAGAGCAGCTTGTAGCTGCAAATGACATTATACAGCAAATTTTTCAACCCGAAAAGTCCACAATTTAAACCAAATATAGGCATCACAAAAATGGAAGGTGGGACCCCAAGATAAATGATTGAAACCTTTTTTGAAATAATGATTATAACCTACTTGATTGGGTTGCTACACTGCACGAAATTGGTTGATGTTTATGTAAGCAGATATATGTTTATATGTGTCACATATAGCCATCCATACACATCCGCCAAGTCCTAGCATCTGAAGTGCGACTTTCCCGCCTCTGTGATGCCTCGATATGGTGAGGAGAAAGGGTCCCATTACTCAGGTTTCCATCCAAAAATGACCGGATGCAATCAGGGCTTTGATCCCCCCTCGACATGCTCCAAGCTATGTTCCTGGGGTTCCTTGTCAGAGCCTTGTCGAATACCTTGAACGTCCTCAACATCATGCGCCAAGCTCTTCGTCATATTTCCCTTGTTGTCAAAGTGCTTTTCCATAGTCTTGCTCTTGCGGACAGCATCGAAGATGTTAGTGGACTGTGCAAAAATCAAGTCCACCTCTTCCAAGGAGCGACCCCGTGTCTCTGGGTAGAAGAGAAAGATGGTGGGGACAGCCATTGCATTAAGAGCGACAAAGATGATGTATGTTCGCCATCCGATATTCGCAAATGAAACCGGAGTAATCATCACAACCATAAAGTTACAAATCCAGTTAGACGAGGTGGCTAGAGCATTAACAGGCGCCCGGACGGCAAGCGGCACAATTTCAGCTGGTAGAATCCATGAAATTTGGGCCCAAGCAATTCCAAAGAAAGTGTTGAAGACGAATAAAAATACCGCAGCCACAATACCAGCTTGTTGCCCTCCAATATGAGTGCTGACGGCAAGCACAACCATAGACATACACAGCCCGGCGGAGGCAGTCATGTGGAGTGGTCGACGGCTGATGTATTTGATGAGTGGAATAGAGAACATTGATGCTAGGAAATATTGTGTTCCGTTGCAAGCGGCTAAAATTCGTGACATGAATGGACTCAGTCCAATCTCGTTCTCGTAAATAGATGCCGCATAGTATGTGATGATGTTGATTCCGGTTAGTTGACTCAGGATTTGAACGCTGAGTGCAATCAATGTTCGTGTACGAGTCTTCATTGGTCCATCTGTGAAGATCTCCTCGAATCCGACGCCCTTGGCCAAGTGAAGTGATGCCGAGATGGCACGCATTTCATCAGTGAGCAGAGGATCATCTCGGTCAACATCATAGAGAGCACTGATGACTTCGGTTGCTTCTTCTTGCTTGTCACGCAACAGCAGCCAGCGAGGGGATTCTGGCAGCTTCATAATGACTAACAGGATAAAGAGAGAGAAGATAAGTTGGAGAGCAATGGGAAACCTCCAAGCGATCGAGCTAGGTTCAGCATATGAGAAGCCGAAATCGATCCAGTAGCTGACCATCACGCCAGCTATAACTAACGATGTTTCGAAAGCCATCACTGGTCCTCGCAGATGGGGTTTTATGCATTCAGCTTGCCAAACTGGGACCGTGGCTGTGTTGAAGCCCGTTCCCATACCACATATTATTCTACCAACTATAAAGTGAGGTAGATTGAACGCACTTGCTTGAAGAATGGCTCCGATACTAACGAGTGTGCAACCGATGAAGACACTTCTTCGACGACCAAACGCATCACCGAACCGAGCGACTATGAGAGCGCCGACGAAGCAACCCAGATTATAGCATGAGATGGTGATACCTGACACTGTATCAGTACATGCTAAAATCCGGCAATAGTATTTAAGTGTCACTAACCTTGGATTTGAGACCGGTTGCTCTTTGCTTCTTCACTCATACCATCCATGCAGGCATGAGTGGTACAAATTGATGGGAATACAGCAGTGAAGGACGGCAAAGTGAGCAGGCCACCCATAACACCCTGATCGTAGCCAAACAGCCTATGCAAATGGTATTAGATCAATATGGGGGTTTTCCACTAGAACTGAAGGTTACCCACAGAAACTCAAATCCTGCCACCATAATAATAAGCCAGTTAAGCCTATTGCCCCTCAAACCGAGGAACGGTTTACTCGACATCGTGTTGCGACAAGGGTGATTGATAGTGAATAAGAAAGTAGGTCTTGAAACAAATCTCGGATACTAGAAATACTGCTTTGCCGAACCAAGTATTCTCTGGCGGCTTCTGTTGTGTTTATATATTCACTGTTGGGTTTGTTGTTTGCAGCCCCCGGAAAAGACAAGGGAAGGGCGGGGACCCCAAGCTTTCGAACATCACTCTTCCACGATACTAGGCTAGAACTAGCCCCAATGCACCGCGCGCCATACTAGTGTAAGAACTCATTATCCATCCCTTACCAGCCTCTTGGAACCGGATAACAACTTTACCCGGACTTTGCACGCGTAATCTCCATCCGCCCGCCACAACTTAACCCCTATTACATATCTGTGGCATTCAAGCGAATGGCACAATGACTCGTGTCTATTAGCCTTTGAAAGGGTGCAAAACAATGATTCAACAATATGGGGATTTACACCATGGCGACCGGAAGCGCCATGAGCAGGCAGCCTCCGGGTGGCCCATCGAGATGTACGCTGGCAACAACAAAACACTTATGTTGAAATCACAGTGCAATAGTGATGGAACCACCAAGAGATACTTTGATCAAAGGTTATGATAAGTTCTAAAAATTATCAAGTTGTTATCATCGCGAGGATAAAAACTTCTCCCCAGAAGCAACCAGGGGCCAGCTTGTAGAATGCCTTGGTCTTCCAATTACCGTGTTTTTCAAATTCACATTCAGCCTAAACCTAGAGGCAACGCATTTGAGGGGGTTAGAGTCTTGTTCCGGGACAAGCAATAACCTCCCAGTGCAATCGGACCGATGGTGGAGTTTCTACCAGTAAACGCAACACATTTGGTGGTATGATCTTCCGAGAAACGAGGAATGGACCACAGCCCATAGCTTTCGTAGGTCCCAATGAAGAGACGCTAGATCTTCTTAAAGAGATGAGGGCCATCAGAGGCAGGTATTACACAGCTTCAAGCGTCTCTATCTTGATTGTGACCCTGCCACCTCTTGATCTAGAAAGGTTCTGTGCTCGAACTGACAATGTGCCAGTCAAACGGTTAGATCATGTTACGTGAAGGGCAGTGTTTCAAAGTGATACGCATAGTAAATCCGCCGTTAAACTAAGCTCAAGAACATTTCGTCGGTTGGTGAGTAGGTTCCGTTTCTTTCTTAGGTGAAGGAAGACAGTTAACACGTTTCCTGAATTATGTCCTAAATTGAACGGTACTTAGAAAGACCTGAGACTACTAAGAAAGACCTGAGACAGTATAAAACGGGTTCTTCATTCATCTCAATCGCGAAACCAGAGTTCTTTTCTTCTGTTGTTGTGAGTTAGCATAATCTTCCCATCCCTCGTATTTGGAGAACTGAGGAAAACAGCCCAGAGGGAGACTAGAGCGGCAACTTAGTCTGAGATGCTATATTCTTTCTTGATTTATTGCCCTAGTGGAGGCGAGTTCGCACATTGCAAGAGAAAGAATTGAATTTCAAATTATCAATTATAGATCTGCGATATCAAATGCTTCTTGATTCTAGAAACCTGTATCCGTTGAACTGCATACCGCGTAGTAACTCCTGACACAGATCTCACTAACTTTCGACCTTCTCAAGGAACTTCTTCCAGCTTTCTATCCCCCTGGCCGCATATGCATAAGGTAGTTTAGGATCTGGATTAAATAGATGCCTAGAAAATAATTCCATGCTAACAATGCCTCTGAATCCGAGCTTCTTAAAGATGGCATCAACAACCGAGTCCAGTGGCAAGCATCCTTGTTGGCCCTGCTCCCATGCAAACAGTCGAGCGTTTCTCGACCAGGCCATTCTTGGAGGTTGTAACTCATTGAAAAATGGGTGTCCTTCAACAATGGGGCTATCCAGGAGCTCAGCATCCCCTAATTGGACATAGAATATCTTGCTGACATCTACCTCCTTGGCAAGCTGATCCATAGACCTGGCGAGATTTTCGTCGCCGTTGGGTCTCTTGCACCCTGGCACAATGCTTGGGTCACCCAGATCACGGGCCACGATGTGGAAGGTGTCTAAGCAGAGTCCGAAATTGGGCTTGTTGACGCGTTTGATCACCTCCCATGTCCCTTGCCAGGTGTCAATATGCGTACCCCAAGCTACACCTTCATACGCAAATGACACCACTGGGTCTTGTTCAAGTCCGATCTCAGCCATCTCTATGAGATCGCGGACAATTTGGTCCAAGTCACCTGTCGTGCCTTCATTTAGCCAGTTGGTCGGAATTTGGACAAGTTGAATGCTTAGTGCTTTGGCTAGCTTCATCCACAGTCTCAACTTAGTGATTTTTATTTCATGTTCTTTGCGGTCTAGAAGGCCCTCATAGAACCAGAAGGGTTGAAGAACGAATGGTTTGATACCCAGTTTGTTGCTGAGTATTTTAATATCCTTGGCTGCCTGGACCATGGACTCCTCGGTGACGCCGCCCAAGTGGTCCCGTGCATAAAACGTCATATCGTCCTCCACTAATTCGATAAGTTTGAAACCTTGTGAAGCTGCTGCCTCAAGTCTTCTCGAAATAGGATGCACCGTTTGGTGCCCGACAGAGGGTGATGCGATTGCTGGTTGGAACGACATGATGGCGGTCAAATTGCAACTATGGTGGTGACCGACAGCTTTTTTTTTCAGATTCATGAAAGCTCAGCGTAAATTGTATTAAAGAAATCGCTTTAGATGCTTTATTTATAGACTGACCATACAGCCTAACTCTAGAAAAGGTTGTGCATGGGGATCGGGTGAACGGACATACCGGATGATGTCTTTTGCCGTTTGTCCAACTTTGCGCCGAACTTTTCCGGTCTGGGAAATTGGTTGCATGAATCGATGGCTTCTCCGTGCCCAGTGCTTCATTTCTCAGTTACTGTATAAGATTGAAAAAGGGGGCATATCCATAATAGACTAAGTTTTAGTCCCTGCGTGAATGCTCCATGAATGTCGCCTCATAATATCACGGGGTATATAAGACTTTTTTTTGCCTAGTACATGTTATACATAACTAACGACGAAGTTTATGCGTCGCTAAAACGTTTAGTGGCATGCCAAAAGTCGGGTTTCTGGGCCTCGGGGCCATGGGTCTGGGCATGGCGTCGCATCTTGCTATGTCTGGGTTCGAAGTGACTGGATTTGACATCAATCCTGAAGCAATAAAGAGTCTTGTCAACAAAGGTGGCAGAAAAGCCAACACACCTAGAGCTGCGGCAGCGAATGCGAATATCCTTATTGTCGTGGTGGGCACTTCCGATCAGGCAACCTTTGCCCTTTTGGATGATGTCTCGGGGGCCTTGAAAGGTCTGCTTCGGAATGGAGTGATCTTGCTTTGTATCACCGCGGCGCAAGAATATGTAACCGAGGTTCAGCAAAAATTGAGAGCGTCTGGTAGATCAGACGTGGAACTGATCGACTATCCAATATCTGGGGGCGAAATACGTGCCTTCCCAGGCACCTTATCAGGTAGCCCCAAATTGCGGGGTCCAATATGCTCAGATCGTAGGTAGAAGAACGAGATATAGCCTGGGCTTTTTGACGGATAGACAAGAACTTATCCTTAATTTCGTGATCGCTTACCCTATTAAAGTTAGTCTTTTCCAAGAGGGTAGCCCATATCTTGGTCTCCTTCTCTTTAGCTGTTAACAGCTGTATGTAAGTCTTGCGAAGCTTATTATCTCTCTTTACCAGTTCCTTGGTGAGGAATTCATTTCGCCGGATAAATCAATCCAGTTGATTAGGAGCCTCGCGAAGTTGGTTCTCCATTTTTTCAATATTATCGGTTAAGATTTTTCTGTATTGAATACTTTTATCATATTCTGCATACCAGTACTTGGTATCTCGTTGAAGTTGCTGGTAAAGTTAGCGTTAGTAAGACCCAGATATATTCTATATCTGTTAGTACTACCGAATTCTAACTGTAACATAATAACTTATACCTGATACCGGGTCTACACAGGGTCCAAAAAGGGTGCTGATAATCTGGCGACCTTTATCAATAGTTCCAAATATTATATACACCCTGGGAACAATAGCCCTGGGATTATAATAGACTACCTGCCCCTTAGTAAGAATTTTACTAATAGAAAGAGAATTTTATATTATAAATTCTATTATTATATATAAGTTATATATAGAACTCTATTTTTTAAACTAACTAAATATAGATTATTAAAAATATAGATTATTAAAAATATAGATTATTAAAAATATAGATTATTAAAAATATAGATTATTAAAAATATAGATTATTAAAAATATAGATTATTAAAAATATAGATTATTATTAAATATTAATAATCCCTTACTATATATATATATTTATTTCTAAATAGAATATTAGCCTAATAGCTATTAATAAATAAATATTAGTTTATATATACTACTATAAGTCTAATCTTACTATTTAATTTAATATTTAATTTCTAAATAATAAAACTATTATCTCTCTCTCTTTAGTATAATTCTTATTATTAGAAGGCTTTTCCAAAGTATATACTTATAGATAGATAGGTATAAAGATTATTAATTAAGTTACTATCCTAGCTATAGAGTTAGGCCGGTTATAAAGCTGGTTCTAGAGCGGTTGTAACTAAGCAGACTGCTCTATAACAGACTTCCAGGCTATAACTACTAGTTAGAGGTATTTAGTATACTAATACAGGCAGTCTTTTATTTTCTTATTCTATATAGATAGCCTCTTCTATTATAAGTCCTTTTATAATCTCTATAAATATAGGAAATAAATATATATAATTCTAATTTCTTATACCTTTATTAAAAAGGTATTTCTTAAGTATTATACTGTTTAATTATATATATATATACTATAGTATAGGCTTATTATACTAGTATATATACTTTATTATTAGGTTACCCTGCTATTATAGTTTAATTAGTTATCCTGATAATAAGTAATTATAGATATATACCCTACCTATAATAATCCCTATTTTAAAATACTAAGTATTCCTCTTTTTCCTTTCTTCTATATAGCTATATTCTATTATATATATATCTCTATAATAATCCTTACTATTCTAGAATATAGTTCTATAGCTAACTATATATAGAATAGTTATTATTACTTTTCCTAATTATACTATATATAGAGATCTATATACTTTAAGATAAGGTTTTATAGCTAATCTTATTTTAGAGAAAACAGTTAGCTATATCTACTCCCCCTTATACCCCCTTACCTCCAGTTAATAAGACTATTAATAAGAGTAAGTTCAGCCCTATACCTCTATTAGGTATACTTATCTAATAGATTTTAAAGTAGTTACTCATCTGTCTGCTACTGCTAAGCAGTATATAGATATACTTATAAGTATAAGGAAAGAGTTAGCTAAGGCTAAAAGAAAGAAGACTTATATAGAGAAAGTATACTCTAATTAGGTATAAGTATTAGTAATCTGTTTATTTCCTACTTTCTAAGCTAATTATTCTTACTAGTAAGTATACTGATAAGTATACTATATATATTAAATTACTTACCTCGGAGAAAAGTAATAGCTACTACTATAACTATAATAGAAACAGGAGATAGTATATTTATTATAATAAGGGCGGTAATATCTATATTACTATACCCCTTATATTAATACCTTTAGCTCGGAATCTAACTGCTACTCAGGAGGCTCTTTCTGGGCTTCTAACTGTACTAAGGAAACTTAAAATAGCTGAGTATACTATAGCCTATCTGAGGGTTAACTATATAAGTATAGTATAGAAGTTGGTTTATAACCTTGCTTATAATAGTAGTTTTAATAGTTTAACTATTATTAAGTATAAAGAGGGTGGTAAGCCTGCTGTCTCAGACTCTATTAAATAGGTCCTTAAGTAGTACTCTATTTTAGCTTCTAAGACTAAGGCTTATAAGCTAAAATTATCTTATTCTATAGGTACTAAGAGAAATAAAGGTAATTCCTCTTTACTCTCTTTAGCTCCTATAAGCAGTAATAAGTCCGACCCTTTTATATAAGTCCAGTTTATACTAGTAACCTTAGAAAAATATAAAAAAAATATAAAAATAAAAAAATCTAAAAAAAACAGATAGCTCAGATAGATATATAGATAGGGAATAGAATTACCCTAGTTAGGGGCCCCCCCCTTATATATTCTACTCACTTATAATATATTTAAAATTATATCCCTAAGCAGTTATTATACTAGTTTGATTTCCCTATCTAGTTTACTAGGCTTTACTTGTTTTAAATAGTCTTTTAATATCCCCTTATACCCTAACCCTTAATTTATTTAATTCTATAAGTTTTAAGAGTACTAAATTAGGTTTAACTTTTATTAATATATTAGCAGGGTTATTATCTCTATAGATCTACCTTATTTCTGTAATTTTATAGTATTTATATAATTAATATAAGGCTATTATATTAATTATAAGCTTTTTCTCTACTATTATCCCCAGCTTAATAAGATATTTATATAGTAAGAGTAAATCTGTACAGATTATAAGGGGTATTTCCAGTAGTAACAGTTTTAAAGTAATTATCCGGAGTATACTTATAATTATAATACTAATATTAAAGCTAGCTACTATACTATAGACTTCTGATATAAGGCTGCTTTATATAATATATTTATACTTTATAGAGGATCAGTATAGAATATTCCTAACCAGCTTAAATACAGATTCCTGGCCTTCTACCTTAGTCTCTATACTAAGTATAATAATAAACCTGATCTATAAGCTTATATCCCAGTTATTTATAAACAAGCTATCTATAAAGATATATAGCTTTAAGTTATACAGATTAAGCGGTATAAAGTTAAGGCTGTGGTTATAGTATTCTATTTACTATATAAGTCTCTTATTTAACTTATTAATATCCTCTTCTAATAGATTCTATTAGGTTTATACCGCTATAGATAGATTATATAAAGCCTCTAGTTATACTATACTTATAATCTATATACTTTGTACTCTTTAGAACTTATAGCTCTCTGTATTTAGATCTCTTATAGCTATTTATAATATATTAGCTTAGCCTTTCTATATAAACTTAATAGTTATACTATAGAGGGATATCCTTCTACTATTAAACTCCAGATCAGTTCCCTCTATAAGTTAGATTCTGGCTTTTACTTTAAACTTAGCCTCTGCTAACTAGTATTCTTCCTCTATAGTAAGTACCTTATTAAATAATCTGAGTATATTATCTATTTATATCCTGATAAGTCTGAAGCTGAGTATATTACTTCCTGCAATTAGAAGGTATAGGTTATAGCTAGAGGTTATTATCTTTATATATATTATAAAGTGCTTATAGTATATAGTATACTAATATATATCTAATTTAGCTATTCTATACAGCAGCTTTATAATTCTTATAACTATTCCCTCCGGATAGCTTTATTTAAGTAATTTAGATAGTTTTATATATATTATATATTATAAATCTATCTCAGACTGCAGGTAGACCTATATAATATCTCTTCCGGTTAGAATATAATCTCCTACCTATATTAAGAATAGTACTAATATAAGGATAAGGTATTAGCTGTAGTATTAAATAGTTAGTAACTATATAAGAACTATCTCTTTACCTGAGTTATTATAGCCTTATATAACTAAATAGCTCTTCTTATATAGTTTTATATTCTAGCCCTTTATCTTATTAATAATATATATCTTAAACAGCTAGCTACTCTAAACCTCTCAGCTGAAGTATATAAACTTAAAGACTCCAGCCTTAATAAGTTATTTAATTTCTACTTTTATAGAGGCCTCGAAGGGAGCACCCGGAGTTATAATAACTCCTTCTCTTTATAGTTTCCTAGCTAGCTTAAGAGCTTCTTACTCTTTATATATTATATAGCTAGTATATAGTCTAACTAGTTATACTATATATTATATATATACTTTTAGCTTATTCTTTAAGCCTTTTAGTTATCCCCTTCTCTATAGTAGCTTATTTATTATAAGTAGTAAGAGATCTTTTGGGTATTTAACCGGGTTAATACTATCTTAGGCTAGGTTTTCTATCTATTTATCTCTATAATATAGCTTTATATATATAGACCAGAAGATCTTTAGTCTATTATATATTTTAATTATAATATTATAAGAGTTATTTAATAATAGTTTATATAGCCTGAACTACCCCTTATTCTCTCTCTATACTATAATCTCGCTTAAGAGTAGGAGTTTAAGGAGTTCTGTTATATTCGGGCTGTTATATATAGCTAGTATAAGTATAGTTCTCTCTTTAGTATATAGTTCTCTTAATACTTTTATTATAAGATTAACTGCTTATACTCTTTAAATTATAGATTATAAAGGAGGAGAGGAAGTAGTAACTCTTAGATATACTCCGAATATAAGTAATATTAGTATAAGGCTATTAGGCCCTACTATATTATTAACTGCTTTTACTACTACTTATAATATAGCTTCCTTTAATATTATCTCTTTAAGTTCCTTATATAGAATATTAAATATATATTATAGCGGTCTATAATATCTTTTAATCTTGCTAATTAACTAATAGGCCTTGATTAGAATTTGCTTATACTCAGAACCTATAATCCTAGTATTTATATAAAATTAATTACTAGTAAATTAGGTTCCTATATTATATATAATATAGTCTAGTAGTTCGAGATAGGTATCTAGCCAGATCCTCTTTAATACTTCTTATATAGTATCTGCTAAGATATTCTTAAGGAAGGTTATATTTTAAAATATAGTTACTATATATACTATATATAAGACAGGCTCTTAATCCAGTAAGTATATAATATTAACTATAATCTTATAGTTAAAGTTAAGGTTATCTTATAATTTGAATTTAAAGTATTTCGGGGCTGGACTATAGGCTTAATATTAGTAGCAGAAGTATTTAATCTTTTTTATTACCTCTCTATTTATATCTTTATAGCCTGCTCTCTCTAAGAGTTAGTATAGTCTTTCTACTAATAGGTAATTAAAGCAGTAGTAGAGTTATCTTAGCTCTGGTTCTATTAAATAGGCTATATTAGCTATTAGTATATATTTAGGAAAGAACTATATATAGCCCTATTTCCTTATAGTTAGAACAGAGAGGCTATCTATAATTCTAACTACCTTATTAGTTATATTCCTAAACTTAATATTCAGACAGTTTATATTATAAAGATATATTAGGAAAGGGGTCTCTGAGTTTATTATATAAAATATAATAGGCCTGAATAGGGTATATAGCTCTATTATACCTAGTAACTCTATAAGTCCTTTTCTAAACTTAATACTTTTTATATTAGCTATAGTATCCAGTTTAATTAATAGGTTAATTTATTAGAGTACTTTAAACTATAGTTTACCTATAGTTAAGATTAATAAAGTACCTATATCCAGTATAATCCCTTAGAACTATATTATATATCTTTCTTTAATAATAAAGTATAATAGGTCTTATAGTTCTCCCTAGATTTTCTCTTTAGAGAGTAAGTACTAAAATACTTTATTAAGTAAGTATTATACTAGTTATTACTTATTATTACTTATATACTAATCTTCCTTATCTAGATTATTATAGTTATTAGGATCTCTATAGTCTACTATTTCAGACTGATCCTTAACCCCTTCCAGATCCTGAATCTATTATTTAAATTCTTCTAGTATATTACTTTCTTCTGCTCCCTCTTCTACTTTAAGAAACTCAGTTATAAATTAGCAGTATACTTTATATCTTTACTACAGGTAGTTCTTTAACTAATACCCAGGCTTATTATAAATAAAATAGTATTTTCTCTAGCTATTATATTATAGTCTTTAGTTTCAGCTAGTAAAACCTCTATTAAATAGTTTTCCTCTTATATTTAAGGAGTAATAAGACTATTATTATATTCTGTTTAATAGTTTCTAAGTATATCTATATTCCCAGTTAATAAAGTATATATCTTTTATTATATCCTGGGCTCTTAGGGTTATTAAGCTTTATTCCAGCTGTTTTAACAGGCTTATCTCTAAGGCTAATATAAGGCTTTATATAAGGGCTTTAGTATTTATATACTCTCTTTAGAGTACTATTTCTAACTCCTTCAAGCTTTTATATACTCTTACTATAGTATCTTTAAGGTTATTATCCCCCTTATAATTACCTCTAAGTATCTTCTATACCTTTATAAAGGTTATAAAGACTTTCTATAGTATTTAGTATACTATAAGATCTCTATTCTCTCTATCTGTTTATATTAAAATAATATTAATCTGAGTCTAGTTATAATAATACTACTGCTTATTAATAGTATTATTAAAATACTACTTTAGCTTAAGATATACTTCCCTGAATATATATTCTTCTTTAATATATTAGAACTAGAAGTCCTATATATTCCCTTTAAGGATTTAGAAGAGAATAGTTTTAAATCTACTAGGCTATATATTATAGGATTTATATATATTCAGTATTATCCTGATCTTTATATTAAGTATATTATATAGTTCTCCTCTAAATAAATACTTCTTTAGGTTATAGAGCTTTTAGAAGACTATAAGTTTTTATATAGATATAGTATCTATTCTAAGGTTATTATCTAGTAGGAGATTATAGTATAGATTATATAAGGTAAATATATAATCCCTAAGCTATAGGTTTAGAATTATATTTTAGGGAGATAGAGATACTTACAGAATTATATCTATACTTAGTTAGGGTATTTCTATCTTATTAACCTTAATTATACAGGTTATACTCTTTTATCAGGGTAGTTATAGTATTAGTAGTCTATATCCTTATAACTTTCTATATTACTCTTATAATTAGAATACCTAGGAGTTTAGATTAAAAGTATTTAAGAGGAACTATATATTTCTTAGCTATTCTAGTAGGTCTTCTAGTTCTTATATATTATTAAGAGCTACTTTAGATATATTATTCAGGGGTTCAGTATATATACTACTATAATATAGTATATATTTCAGCTCCTTAGTAATATTAGAGTATAGGAGTATAAACTTTTCCAGTAACCAGCCTCTGAAGTTATATATAAACTTACCTAACAGATTACTATTATATAGCTCAGTATATTTATAGTAGTATATATAGTATACTATATATATATTAGTAAGTACAGTAGTAGTAATCTAGACTATTAAGATCAGATAGTTTATCTAGTTAATACTATTTATATAGGCTTTTATTAGTTTAATTATATTAAAGATCTCTTTTACTTTATTATATTTAAAGGAAGGTACTATAGGCAGAGTTTATATTAGTAGTACTATTATATTTACTCAGGATATAAGGTCTAGAGTATACAGAGGATTTTATAATAGGGATATATAGGGTTCTACCCTTATCTGAAGAATAAGGTTCTCTATTCAGAAGGATTCTAATAGGAGAGAGGTTAGAGTAGTAGTAAGGGAGAGATATAAGGGATTTCTTATCTCTCCCTAGAATTAGGAAAAAGAGAGTATCCTATAAAGGTAAACTCTTAAGGTTTAATAGTTAAGGAAGAAAGTAGTCTTATTAACTGTTCCTATCTGTATTAATAGGGAGGTATATATAATAAAATACTCTTTAGAGATATTTCTAGTACTAATAGTATTATTAGAGGAATAAGTAAGCTCTAAAGTAACTATTTAAAGTATATAAAAGATAATAGTATTATTATATTATATATTATATACAGTTCTATAGTATAGAACTAATAGCTAATCTTAAGAGTACTTTTAACTGGCTGTTTAGGAAATCCTATCTCTTCTTCTTTACTAATCTATAGCTACTATATAACTACTAATCAGTATTAGAAGGTTTTTCTAAAGTATATACTTATAGATAGATAGGTATAAAGATTATTAATTAAGTTACTATCCTAGCTATAGAGTTAGACTGGTTATAAAGCTGGTTCCAGAGCGGTTATAACTAAGCAGACCGCTCTATAACAGGCTTCCAGGCTATAACTGCTAGTTGGAGGTATTTAGTATACTAATACTTATTAAATAAAGATATTTAATTATTCTTAAGCTATTCTATAGCTAGAGAGTATACTATTTATTATATTATAAATAAGATAAATACTTGTAAGAAAATAATTATAATTAGAATATAATATAATTAATTAATTAAGAAATTAAATAAATAGTTATTATTAATAAATAATAAGCTTTCTCCCTGAGGAGCTATAGTTATAGATGGATTATATATATCTAGCTATATAATTAGTAGAATCTTATTCATATATAATAAAAGAAATAAAAGAAAAGAAAAAACTTTATTAGTAATAACAGGTGCCGGGGGAACTTCAAAGAGCTTATCTAATGAGTGTCTTTGGCTCACCCCGCAACCACCGTCTGAACACGTGCGAATCTGCGCTTTGCACGATCACCACCATTCTCGTGGCCGGCGCGTGCTTGAGAGCAAGACAGTGTTATTCGTGCCAATATCGAATACTCTGAGCAAAAATGTCCACAGAAACAGAATTGGTCACCATGTCCCGGCCCGTCCCGGCGCCCACTAGCAGTAATGATCGAACCGCTAGGAACCAATCTGCGGGCTCTGGGCCGTCTGACTCACAGGCACCTGCACAGGCCAGCCCGTCGATTCCAAAGCTCAAAGTCCTGGCCGCTGCGTTTTCTTTCCTTTGCGCTGGTATCGATGGAGCTACTCTCGGTCCCCTTCTGCCATACATCATAAAATCCTTCACTATCGGGACAGGAGAAGTAGCAATCATGTACGTCGTTCTCATCGTTGCCTGACGACATAGAATGTAGGATCTAATCAAGAGTATTAGCTATGCGTGTATATTCGCAGGATGGCTTCTAGCCGCGGCTACCAACCCTTTCCTCGCGGCTAACCTCTCCTTCTCGACGCTGCTCACCATCGGCGCCACCATCCAGCTCCTGGCTCAATGCCTCCGCCCCTGGGCGCCTCAACCCCTATTCTTTGTTAGCTTCACCATTCAGGCCCTCGGAATGGCATACCAAGACTCGCACGCCAATGCCTGGGCCGGCACTTTGCCCAATGCCCACCGCTGCCTTGGCTTCATACATGCCATGTTCGCTTTGGGATGCTTGATCGGACCGCTCATCGCCACTGCTGTCGCGTCGGCAGCGGTATCAGGACACCAGGAAAATGACGACAGAGAGGGTTGGAGAATGGCATATTACTCGCTCATCGGCATCCATGCCCTGAATCTCCTCGGCATGCTGGTCGTATTCGGCAGTCCCCTGTCGACCTGCAAAAATCGCGCGTCGGCGCCGACTATGAGGCCTTCCACCGCTGAGAACGATGGAGAAAGCCATGGACGACACCGAAATAAAGAGGCTCTCGGAGAGACTCTGCAGCTGATGAAACTCAAAAACTTGTGGCTCATCGGCGGTTTCTACTTGTTCAACTGCGGCGCCTGGTCGGCTGCTGGTGGTAAGTCTCTGCACCTTTAGAACCACTTCCATTCTTAGCTCCTAGACATCTGACCACGAACATCATCGTATCTATAGGCTGGGTCGTCGAGTATCTGACTGCATACCGCAACGGCGCTCTCGATCAAATGGGCTACGTGCCGACAGGTTTCTGGGGCGGCCTCTTCCTCGGCCGCCTGCTCCTGGCCGAGCCGACGCACCGCTTCGGTGAGCAGCGCTCCATCATGATTCTCTGCTTGATTTGCCTGGTCTTGCAACTGCTCTTTTGGCAAGTGCCCAACATGATTGCCAGTGCCGTGGCTTTCTCCCTGATGGGCTTCTTCTTCGGTCCCTTCTTCGCCACAGGCATGAGCGTGGCATCTAAATCGTTTCCTCGCAAGATTCAGTCCACAGCCTTAGGTGCGTATACTCTCGCTCTGTTTACCCACCTCCACTTCCATGGTTTTGGCTCACATGACTTATTAATTAGGCTTCATATTTGTGCTAGCCCAGGCTGGCGCAGCCATCTTTCCGTCTCTAACGGGGCTAATCGCCACCCGAGCAGGCGTACAAGTCCTGCAGCCTATGATTCTTGGACTGATAGCAGGGGGTGGCATCTGCTGGTGGTTTATTCCAAAGGTGCCGGAGCGCATGGAAGATACAGAGTAATTTGTAGTTGTTATATATAGTGACGAGAAGAGGTGTAGCGGGCTACAGAATGACGTAGGGCGACCATGATTAGTCTATCAACAACCGCGCTAAAGTATCCAGTATTCAGTTAGTTGGAAGTGGCGTTGGCGGTAAATGTACACATAGTTAATCGAGGAGCCGAGTTGTCCTAGATACAAATCAAATATCAAGTTAGAAATCACTATTTATCTCAGCAATAAAACTAAAAGACTATAAGAAAGCCGTGCGGGGCTAGTATATAAATACCTTGGTAGCAGATATACCTAATTCTCGTGATATCTTTCTAGCCTCGCCTTCCCTGCAGCCAATGTCCAGATCCATATAGACTGACAAGCGCTATATCCACGAAGCTGAACATGAGGCTACCACCGAAGACGAGGTCATTGTATATCTACGCATTCCCGCCCGTCGAATCTTTGACTCAGCAGACGATAGCCCCAGGAAGCACGTACACAAGGTTACTCGCGAGGCTCTGATACAGATACCAGCGGGCCGCGCCGCAAAGAAGCAAGGCGACAAGCTGTGTGCACATGGCGTAGAATATGTAGCACCAATCAATTGTGCGCCATATGTGAGCCGTCACATTGGCGATTCTATCTGGCTGGCCTAGAAAGCGAGCGAAGGCGCTAGCGCCCCAGAATGATAGGAAGAGAGCAATGGGGATCTCGGCAACCAGGGCGATGACTAGGAAAATAATTGGCGGACTAACAATCTTAAGAATGGTGTATAAGGGTGTCTTTCCCGGTCTCCTCTGCTCCTTGCCGATTTCGCGGCGCCAGTCTCCCCATAGGTGGCCGACAAAGGCCAGGGTCGTCGCCTCTAGGGATTGGACGGGGACCATGACCAGCCCCCAACGGATAGTGTTGAAGATGCTCCATGCTGTGGTATAGTCCGCCCCCAGGGCCACTATAGCAGAGACAGGCCACAGGTAGAGGGTATTGCGAATCGCGGATTCAGCAAAGGTTACCAGGCCAGGTCGCAGAAGAACAGCCAGGGATCGAAGAGTGGGCAGCGTCTGCATGAAGTCGCACCTGGTCGCTCCAACCAGCGACTGCCGTCGCCACCAGTGCGGCCAACTCATCCTCCACAGGAAGTAGGCAAGGCTGGCAAGCGAAGCGACCATGTTACAGATGAGCTGGATGCCTGCCTGCAAGTTGATAGACGTCTCGTGGCTCCCCTCGTTCAAGACCTTAGGGACGACGCCGATGTAGGCATTGTATTGGGGGAAAAACGAACAACACCACAGCTGTTAGTGAGCCTGAAAAGCAGACTGCTAACCACACCAAAATCTAACAACCTTCCACAACAGCTATGAAAAGGAGGTTTTGAGTTTTGAGTGTATTCTCATTTGATCAAATGGATCACGTTTACAGCTAGTCAATTGACCTATCGTAGCCGCCGTAACGTTGCGAAAGACGCATCTTTCATAAGAAGGGATTTTCAAAAGCGAAAATAAGAAGGGGTAAAAAGCATGTCATTTTCTACGGATACCGAAAAAAGTAGCTAATTTATCTAACCCGGCCGAATCGACAAGTTGGGCCCCGACTCAGCATCCGTAGTGACAACCAGAGAGGCGTCGATGCTCGCGACCCAGAAGCGGGAAAGGTGGAGTAGAGCGCTGGCAAGGTGAAGGCGCACACGTTGAAAAGCAGGGCGCCAAAGTAGTGATTGCGGTGAAACGACCACCGTCCATTAGTTCCATCTCTAGATCTAGCTTTACCCATTCTATTTTAGCACCGGAAGCATTGCATGACATACAATGCAATTCACCAAGCGACAGGCAGAAGAAAGATGGCGCGCAGGTGGCTCATCTGTAGGGAAGCTCGCACCGGCTATCGTTCGATACCGTTTTCGATCGCTTTTCGGTCAACAGAAGGCTTCACGGTGGATGAAGTGGCCCGTAAGAAGAAGACGGACAAGATTTTTTTTCTTTTTCTAAAAGTAAACTCCTACCTCAATAACAATGGCGCCTGCGATAATATCTCTCTACTGATCCCGTAACTTATCGTTAGAAACTTTAGAAGATAATAAGCTTCAGCGCACTCCAACGGACTATCATTTTGAACTGCCGAGACGGGCCGGTAATAGAGAGTGTTAAGGAGTCGACTAAACCAGAACGATTTCTACCAAATCCAACCTCTTCAGCCAAGGCACCACCCCTTGCTCGTCCCTCCATTCGTCTAGCACCTCGTCGAACTGATACAAGGCCTCTGCCGGGGGCAGTCTGGTGCCAAAAGGTTCAACAGTCGGCATTATCGAAGCTGCGTCCTCCACCATTTGACTTTCGTCATCAAGAGGAGTGAGACAGCTAGATGGATGTCTCCGGATCTGATTGATGAGCGATCTGTAACTGCTTTGGCGTGGGTCTTCAAAGCCTGCCTGCGAATCAGCCACCGCTGAGTGGGAGCTGTCTTTGTCTGTGCTTGCTGGCGGTTGAACTTGGGTGAATTCTTCCTCAGACTCATGCTGAGAGCCACCTATAAGTTCTTCCTCGGGCTCCTGCTTGGATCCGTCTTGAGAGTCACCTTTAGATCCTTTCTCAACGTCTCCACTGCCCCTCTCGAGTCGCTTCGCTTCATCCTCCAACATCTTCTTCCACAGCATCAAACCCCACCTGTGCCTCCTGATGAACCGCGCCATGAGGTCCCATATACTAGGGATGGTCTGCTTCGTGACTGGTTGCTCCACAGCATCCGGTCCCCGATAGTCGATGGGAACGTACGACTGTCGTGAAACGCCCAATTCGGCCCCGCCAATCACCGTGTACCGCAGGCTGAAGCTGAACTCGTCACATAGGTTATTGATTGACCCAAATCTGCTGTATGTGTTGTCCTTACCATCTACGGCATCCAGTAAGAGACACGACAGATTTCTAGTACAGGACTGCAGATCCTGGCCCCGCTCTGCAATGGTGGTGAAGAAGGCGTAGCATTCGTGTTCTTGATTCTCGAGTCGGACGAGACCGTCGATCGTGAGTTGGCATACTTGTCCATCTTCTTGATTCCAGTCCGGACCAATGAGGCGTATCCGATCCTCGCCATTCTCTTCTTCAATCACACTGAGTACGAAACGAGAACGTTCGATAAAGTGGAAATGTACCCGCCTCAGGAACCCTCTCATATGTAGGTCGCCTTTGGTCACTGCTCCATACGGGTCGGAGTCGAGGTCGACAACAACATCGAGGACCTCCGCCACTGGTAGATTGTGCTGGGCCTGGTTGTGCGTGGCCATGTGCACGGGCACCGCGACGTTCAGCCACGACCACGATGGCGCCACGAAAATCAGGTTGTCTGGTCTGTCATGAGGTGTCCACCAATTGAGGCTCTCTGGAAGGGTCGATTTCCATAGCCCGCAGACGTATTCGTCGTCGGGAATCATACGGTGAACCTCCTTGGCTAGGCTGGACAAGATGATGGGTAGATCTCCTGCAAAAGTAACAGACTTTTTTGACAGACCCTCGCAGGTTGAGTTCCACAGTTGGTATATTCGATCAAGCCGCTCCTTATCCCCACTACCGCCAGCTTCGCTCAACTTGATCTGAAACTTTATATCCCCCCCAAATACTCGCTCGAACGGGGCGCCTCCAGGCATTGTCTCGCTAGCAAAGCCAGTGTTACCCAGTCCGCAGCACTCCCACACAAGCTCCTGGTTGGTGAAGTGGAGGATTCTTCTCGACAACTGTCTCTCCCGATGGATCCATGCCCTAGATAGCGAGGTTGCAGACTTCATCCAAGCAAATGAGTTATCTGTGGTCACTTGCCATGGACCATCCTCCCCGGACGAGAGCTCCAATGGTTTTATATCATCCTCATTACGTGGGGAGAAGCAACCGACACGACTATCATCTCCAGCATCGGCCGAGATGTTTATTTGTGCATTTTGATAGACTCTGTCCATCATTGCTGCCTCTCTTTTCCAGTCGTCTTCAGAATCCTGAATAATGCAGAGTGAGTCTATCCACAGCCAGTCCCAGCCAAACCAGGAAGCAACTTTAAAGGCGTCTTGAAACGTTTGCGGAAGTGCGTCCCAGGCCAATCCATCGGTCTGTCTAGCTGCCAAGTTGTCGGTCAACAGCACTGGATTGTTCTCTGCGCCCCATGAGCCCCAGCAGTGACTCAAAGTGACGTACTCACATGAGTCCAAGGCCTCTGTCAAGGTAAGACACACCCTTCCGGTCTGGAGGGCTTTTCGCGCATCCAGCAGCCGAGTCGGGACGAACTCACCTTGCGCATTGCAGAGATTATGCTGCCCGTTGGCATTTTCTTGGCAGCGTGCTAGCCAGTCCAGAGCACGACTTCGAGTGGACATGGCATCGTTGGTGTTATCATCAGCGCAAGCATCCCAGGGGCCACGTGTCTGAATGTTACGTTGCTGATGCTCAAAATGATGACCGAATTGTGCCTTTGGCCAGAGACTTAACCTCAGAACGGGCTGCCAATTCCACAAGGGGTCCTTCTCCTTGGATGGGTTTACCATAAAGAACCACATCTTGTGCTCCTCTGTCCGACGAGGCCGGCGAGGCCAACAGCACTCAATCTGGTAATTGAAATAGAAGTCCTTTATCAGGTTCGGATAGGTCGCGTCAATCTTGTCCCAAATATCGGCGCAGATGATACAGTACGGCTCGACTATATTTGCAAAGACATGTAGCGGCCAAAGGGATCCGTGGTGGACGACGCTATTTTTCATAGGGAATAACATGTCCGAGTCCCACTGAGTCGTCAGCTGCGTCGTGTAGAGGTCAGCGGTACTCATACCTCGTTGCGCTCGTCAATGTAGCGGCAGTAGTAGTTGAGAGTATCTTTGCAGACGACACACAAACTGTGGCCAGTCATCACTCGCAGAGAGTCCAGAGCATATTCGTCCCGCTGGGTAGGATCATTGACCGACAGATTCCAGTGCCATGTCTCCTGTTCTATCTTGACCCCAGTCTCGTCAACCGGCCGGATCCGGTGCGGCTCCTCCTCCACAAACAGCATCCCTCCCTGTTCCCAACCGCGGAACCCATCGACAGAGTTGTCGTGCAGCATGATATCAAACTTCTCCCGGTTGTCGTCCTGCGACCGCCTAGCCTCTTTGTTGAGCTCCCTGTCCCTCTCTGCTTGCTCGCGGCCATAGTCGCCCCGAGGCCGTCCGGGCAGTGGCGTTGGTCTATTCATAACGAGGATGAAGGTTCAAGGATGGACGTTGTGTGGAGGGAGCCCGAAATACGGCTGCCAGCCTAGTGTCAGCCCTACCCCGCCCTACCCCACGCAGGAGACCGGGAAGGAACGAATCGATTGATGTGGTGATACGCAAGGCAGGGACGACATCAGATGACAGTTTAATCAAACACCTTCAACTATATATACGATGCCCTGAAATGCATATCCGAATCTGAGACCCTACTTAGGTGTGCAACGAGAATATAAGGGCCGTCGAGGTGGATTGTCTTCCATGCTGATTAATTGCTTGGGCAGTTCTGCCCTGCCCGGTCTCGATACAGCCACAGCCTCCACGACTCGCTGTGGGTCAAGAACTAACTGAACCAGGCAGAAAAGTGTGTGAATGGAATGATTGGATTTCGGTAAATCGTTGATTCTGATCTATGCCAACACGTTGATATCAAGCCTTTAATGCTTCCCGCACCCAAGTCCTCGTCTCTGTCTTCGATAGCGCTATTATGCCTGACGCCCGAAAGGATGCCCTCGCCATTATACAATGCCCTTCTCTTTCAACGGAAGACCAACTGGATGAACTTTGGCAATTTCTAGACACACATTTTCGCCCTAGTCAGGCTACAATACCATTTCCTGGAGATGATTCTGCTATCGCTGTCTTGATGAAATTGGTAACTAGAGCTTTGCGCTTGGAGCGGGATTACTTCAACGATACCATGTCCGATCTGGCTGAAGCCCCTGGTGGAGATGCATCGGAACGGAAACGACTGGAACCTCCCACGCCTTTATCCGACACAGAACGCACCAGGATACAACGAGCTTTTCTCCGACTTGAGCTATATTGCCGGTGTTTTCCAGTAGGCGAGGATGATATCGGAATGGAGGTCTCCCTAGTTCCTGCGGAGCTTCAATTCCACCACTTCTTGCACCGACTTCAACCATGGGAGGTGGAAGAGACTAGCCATGCTCCCAGGGTAGCAAAATCCACAGAAGAGCCAAGCATAGATGTGTTTGGGGGAAGTCATTCTGGAAGAAAAGTCTAGGAAGCAATGTCTGCTCAAATGTAACAATAGGCGATGATAGTATGTTCGCGATTGGCACGAGGGAATCAGCTCACTTTATGCTACCTACTACCACGCAAGTTCTCGATCTCCGAGCCCCAGGTTTCCCCCACATCTACACACTAGTCAGTTCTCTGCCACTAGTGTGGGCAGAGCAAATTGCGGAGGTTTCAACTTCTTGCCACGGGGCTGGTGCTAGATTCTCCACACTCTAGACTCAAAACTCCAGAACCCAAACAACTCCTTGGCTACTTTGCCTGTAAAGTGGAATCTGCCGAGAAGTCAGCTGATGGAAACCTTCTGTTCATGATGTTGACACCAATCTGGATCAGCGATGCCGCGGCATCTGTGAGGTGAGAGTCGCCCAGGTCTCTGGCTCGATCTTGTGGCTTAAATGTGGATCAAGGCTGCCGCGCCGAGCAAGCGACGGCCCACGGCATCTGCGAGGTGAGCTTACCATGAACCAGGCCCGGGCTTTGAGACAGAAAACTACCTCCAATAGGGCTAAGTGGTCATTCATGAAGATCCCAATGGGTTGAAATAATAAAGATGTTGATTGCTTCATTTGACCGGCCAACCCCTTATGCGTCGCTGCAAGTACCGCCCTAGAACTGTTTATTATTTTTCTCTCCTCGCCATGTATGTCAATAACGGAACCAACACTGGCGACTATGCTCACCCAAATTGTCGTGCCGCCGCTGGTGACACGATTCCTTTCATGATCGATAACACATATCACCTGTTCCAACTTGGCTCGCCTCCAAACACAGTCCATCACCCCGCCAGAGTTCGTTGTTCCTAGGTTAGGCAAAAGTCACAAGACCTGATCAATTGGACCCGTGATTCAGACTACGTACTCAGTCCCGGCTCAGTTACTACCGATTTCGATCGGGACGGCTGCTGGACAGGTTCGGCCGTCAACGGTCCCAATGGCAACATGCACACCTTCTATACCGGGTACAACCTGGCCGAGAACGGCAAGCAAGTTAGTTTGCATGCCAGGTCCTCTGACCTGGAAGGCTCCAAGTTCATAAAGCCAGACGCACCCATCAGTCTTGATGCCTTGTCCAGCCTACAGCGCTATGAAGCCACCGACTTTCGCGATCCTTACGTCTTCTACAACGACAATGAGAATGTGTACTGGATGCTTGTGGCAATCAGGTTCTCTAAGGGGCCATACTAGACTCGCGGATGCGTTGCTCTCCTAACCTCCCCCGACCTGGAGCGTTGGTCTATCGAGGAAGAACCCTTGTATTCCCCCAACAATATCTTCTGCCCAGGATGCCCCGAGCTCGTCACATTAGGCAACGGCAAGTGGTACCTGGTGTATTCTAAATTCTCAGCCCCACAGGCAGGCATGCTTTACATGATCGGAGACACCCCTCGAGGGCCTTGGCATTCTCCAAGGGACAGCTCCGGCGGCCGCTTCCACGGACGCCGTTGGTACACTTTAAGGTAGATTGCCCCCGCAATACCACATCGCCTCTACGGTGCGGATTTTCCATGAACCCTTTTCTGTACGGAGAAAGAGAATAGAGTTTAATAACAATAAAGCAGCCAGGGCCCGACAACTCAACGCAATGAATACGAAAGCTTAAAAATATAACCTTTCCTAGTCCGCCCAAGATGTAGTTATACGGGAGGAAAATCCTATGAACCTTCGTACGGATGACTCACTTGCCGTCAGGACAACGGCTCGTCGAATGACTATGAAAGCTGTCTCTTTCACCAGGCTTGCTTGAACCCTTTTCTGCATACCACAGGAATGAAGGCTGTGCGAGAAGCCAGTAGAGTCGAAGCAGGCGCGGTCCGTGCGGATGTACTATGGCTTCGATGGCATCCAACTCTCATGAGCTGGGGCATTATCATGCAGATTTCGAGTCCGATACGATGTGGAAGACCACTGGATATGGCCATGCCGTTGTCTGTGGCCTGCACTCTCCGTATACTGTGCGTCTCCAAGCGATACTCGTGATCAGCGGCGCTGTACGGGCGATGTCTCTACTGACAGTCAATTTCTTGTATCCTACCATGTAAGCCCCCTGATGTTAACTAAAGCCCAGATAGCTTACCACAAGAATTGGCTCCATGTTGCTTGTCAGACCATAAAGTTCGGCGAATCGATGTGGCTCTGATCCTAGACTGTTATCCAGTAGAGCGACAGGCAGACTGTGCCGTGCTCCATGCTGATGGATCGAGTTTTCGCTTATTTTGAGGCCACTCCGGGTGTACAAGAGGCCGCCCGAAGCTCCGGCTGGAGAAATGTAGGTATTCTTATCCGGTACTGAGCCTGGAGTTGTCACAGTTTCAGCCTCGACAGTGATCAGCGCCAACTCCTCATGAGACACCAGCTCAGCGGCAGCAGGAGGCTTCCGTTGGACAGGGCGCTCAAGGTACGTGTATGCGGTCTCGCGGAGCTCGCACAGGGCACAAACAGAGCTTTCTGGCTTGGTTAAGCATCGCGACTTCCGCTTGCGGCAGGCGTCACATGGGCGGGCGGCGCGTCTGGCACGGCTTCGGACCTGCCCGTTGCTGCTGCCCATCTCGCCGTTGGGTTGATCCATTTCCACACCCTTTCTTGATACTCAGGCTCTTCTTTCGATTTCCAAGATGCTATAAGTACCATTGGTTGGTGTCCCATTCTTTCTCCGGAGCTTGGCAGCACGGATCGGCCGCGGCAAGTTGGCATAACTCTTGCTCCACAATGAGACAGACCATCCCCCCTTGGGGAGGTACGTATGTAATCGTGGCCTTGCCGCGGCATCTTTGCCGACTTACGCGGATTGGAAAGTCAAATGTCTCTCCAAAACAGGCGCTTGATCTGGGGAACTGGCATTTAAGACTCACAAAGCTTCAAGTTACTACGAGTCAGCATCGGAAGCTACCTAAGTAAGCAACTGGGATCAGGGCCAAAGTTTCAAGCATGCGATATTGTTGAAATTATCAACAGCCTCCACCGGATCCGAAAGCAAGATCGATATTCCTCTAGACTAAAATGAAGCTCGAATGTCCTTCAACGCCCGAGGGCCTAGAGAAAGCAGTCAACATCCCATGTCAGCGAGTTGATGTCTTGCGATCATCGTGTCAATCTTCAGATCGAAAACGTACCCTCGTTGTTCTAGCAGGCTGCCCTGGCTCGGGAAAAACCTCAGTGTCATCTACATTACACATAACTCTTCGTGATCATAGCGAAACCTTCTTCGCGATCGTGCCAATGGTGAGAATTAAAAGACCAAACGTTGCAACCAGTGCAAAGATTGATAGCTAAAAGAACTTTAGGACGGTTTTCATTACTCCACGAGCCATCTGAGAGCTACATCTGATCCTGATGAGGCTTTCCGACGACGCGGAACACCGTTTACATTCAACGCGGATGCTCTTTTGTCTTTGGTAAGGACTCTACGGGTTCAGCCCGTCAGCCTACCTGGCGAGCCGGAGACGATTATCCATGCCCCATGTTTTGATCACGCCGTACAGGACCCAACAAGTGACGCCATCAGCGTATCATCTCGAGTCAATCTCGTCGTCATCGAGGGCAATTACACCTTGCTCAACATTGCCCCCTAGGCTGAGATTTCGGAGCTCGTTGACGAGAAATATATACTCGCCCACGACCCAAGCTTTCCATACAGCTTACCAGATCATTAACCAATGAGTACAGGTGGTTCGTTAATGCGCCGGCAGATGTTTTGATTCAGCGCCTCATTGCCCGTGACATGGAGAACGATGTGCCAAATGGCCAGCTGATTATGAAGCATCTAATACAGCCTGGCATTTGGATTCAAAATCAAAAACAGAATTATGTGTTCTACCAGGATATAGAGTGTTTTCTTTTTGTGTTTAATTACCTATCGACTCTAAATCTAACTCTATATAGTAGTAATTAATACATAATAGATGATAAGTGTTATAGGGGATACCCAACAAACGATCACTAATCACTGTTCTCTATAGAAAGATGTGATCACGATAGCAGTCTCAGCCAAGGTCAACTATGTTAAGAATGAGCTCTGCAATCCCAAGGCTGTAGCCATACAGAAGGAACTATAAATCTTTATATCAGGGTGATGATAGTAGATGGTATCCATGGGGAGAAACAATAGGTTTTATAATTTTGCAGACAGATAAAGCAAACCAACTTCCCGCCTATCATGCCTATTTGCTATTCATTCCTTGGCTGATCTTCAAGCTTTTGATTCTTATAAAGAAATTCGGTCGGCTAAACTTAGATCAGCAATGGCCTGGGCCCATCCTCCATGTGGGCTGACCCTATTCCCTCCCTCTCTACATCATTCAAGCGTCCTCAAGATAGCACTCCCAGTAATGGAACGGCACTAGTTTGATGAAGCTCGTCTGCGGCAGCTCCAAAGAAAGGCTCTCATCCCTAGTCTTCCGCGCTGACTAAGACAACTGATTCGAGATCAACGACCGTAAACTATCATGGGGATTCCCGCAAGGAGGTCGGGGCGATAGGCTTTTTACGCCGTCGTCAAGCTACCCGAACTCTCATGTCCGTAGCACACTGTCGAAGGCTAACGGGGCAATTACGTCTTTCACTCGATGTTGCTCCTCTCCACCCAATCTTTTTAATAATCATCCTGCCCTCCAACTCTTGTTCCCACACTTGTTATCTCAGGATACCCAGATGAACACAACCAGACATCATACACGATCTAGCCTACCTCCCGATACAACCCGAATTATGTCTTGTGTAGATCCACCTATTCACCTGAACGATAATAGCCTTGCTCTTCAGATCCAGCTCGAAGAAGTCCAAGGCCAATGTGAATATTAATCCAGCAAATAGGTCGAGGGAAATCCTCCAGATTATACTATAGTATTCGAAATATTTGAAAATAAGGTTAATAAGGCTATTACGCTGGTCCAAGATATAAGACTTATATATAGTATAGCTATAGCAGTTAATTCAGATACTCTCGCGATCGAACTTTTAACTACTGAAGAGGCGAGTATTACCCAAGATCGGGTATATACACTCAGCTTAGATAAGGACGGCGGTACTGCCCGTCTTAATAATACTAATACTTTAGATATATTGAGCCCTAAGGGAGAAGTAATTAATTAGGATTTCATCTTTGATTCTGCTACTCCTATAGTTAAAAGCTGGGCTATATCGAGTACTATTATAGGTCCCTCGGGGTAGTATATCTATTATCAGCAGGCTGCTTTATAGGGCTTATATAATATTAAAGTTAAGTACTTTATCTGTAGAGATAATATTCTACCAGGGGTTAGTATCCGGTTAGTATATAAAGATATATACTATAAGCTATATCTTAAGGACTTTTTTCTATAGGTTACTAAAGATAAAAGCCTTTTTCTACCTAGGTATTACCGCCAGCCGATTAACTTATCTATTATCAAGCTGAACCTCTTAATTAATAAGTTAAATATATATAAGAAAGCGGAAGCGGAATTTACTAGTACTAACAGAGTCTACTATACTGTTTCAGAGTATATAAAGTATATTCCAGTAATATAATAAAACCTGGATTATATATCTTATAGAGCTTATAGTACTAAAACCTATATATATTATAAAGCTCTAGCTTATAAAGGGGCCTATTTAGATAATAAAACTTAGTAAAGCTTTCTTAAGTTTAGAAAAGAGTAAGACTAGTAATCCTGCTCTAGATATAGCTAAATAGTCTATTAATATAAAGGGTATAATTATATAATATAAGTACTAATAATATATATCTCTATAGAATCAAACTAATAAGCCCCCTATAGATATAGGTACTGTTACAAATTCTGTTATAGATATAGTATAGAGTAGAAGTATTATCTATACAGCGATTAGGAGCCAGAACTTCTTAACCAGAGATATTATAAACAAAGGCCTCTATAACAGGCTATACGGTTATATATATCCTATAGTCTGAAGGATAGGAGCAATAGGAGTAATATACTCCTATTATAGAATAAAGCTAGATTATTAGAAGTAATATACTCCCTATACTCTATAACTAATATATATATATATTTATTTTACTAGATAAAGATACTCTTTTAGATAGTTATTAATATAATTATCTATATATCTATTATTACTAGCTTTATAATATTTATATATTAATAGTAATTTATATTATATAGTTTATAATAACTTAATTATACTATTCAGAATAATATCTAATTAGTTTAACTCTAACTTACCCTAGATCTCTATTTAGTATAAGTTATCTAACTATTATATATTAATAACTCTTATTTAGCTAATTACTTTATCTTAATTACTATATAATAATAGAAAGATATTATAACTACTCTAAGTACTTCTACTTAGTAGAATAATACTTAAGGAGTATTTACTATCTAGTAGATTATTAAATAATTTATACTTTAAATTAAAAATCTTAAAAAAAGAAATATTATAATTAAGACTAAGAAAAACTAAGAGGAAATTATTTAATTTATATCTCTAGAACCCTTTAATAGAAATATTTAGAAGATTAATAGATTTAAAATCTAATTTTAAGCTTATTTTAAGTTTTTTCTTACTAAACTTAAGAATAATAAGAATAAAATTAGGTTTATAGAGATATATCTTACTAGTACTATAGAATACTAGTTTTAAATATATTTCTATAACTAGTATAAAAACTCTTATAAACTAGAAATATAAGATCAGGAGATTATTAATATTCTTACTAGCTATAATAACTTTATTATTACTCTTACTTCTATATTTAATAAGATAAATTATAAATAATAAGTAATTAAGGAACTTAAGGAGCTTAAATAGATAGGAGCTACTTTAGGATATACTATAAAATTTAGAGAAATTATATCTTAATTAGATTAGAATAATATACCTCTTAAGACTATATTTTATAATAAACTGAAAGATAAAATTAAGGATTAACTCTTTAAACTTAATAAGCTAGAAGAACTTTTAGAATATATAGCTATTATAGTATAAATTAATAACTATCTCTTTAAGTAAAAGTAATAGAAAGGGAGAGAATATAATAGTTAGAACTATATTAAGCTAAGTAATAAGCTTAACTATAGAGTATAATAAGCTTTACTACTATCTATAGCTACTAGAATCTATATAGAACCTATAGAACTAGAGGCTATAGAAAAATAAAAATACTATAACTATAATAAGATTAGATATATATTATCTTAATATCTAAAACTAAGAAAGTAGAAAAACTAGAAACCTACTAAGAAAGATAAGAAATAGCTAGATATTATAGAAAAAACTAAAACTAGAGTTCTTAGTATAATTAGAAAGACTATTTAGAAAGGGAACTTAAATAAGCTTAAGATTTCTAAATTTTTCAGAATATATATATTATTCTTCTATAAAATTCTAAAAAACTCTAAAAACTAGAACTAGAAGGGCTATATAGTAATAAAAAACTAATAGTAGATTAAGAAGATATTTTAATATTTTAAAATAAAATATAAGGTAGATAGTATAGATTCAGAATATAGACTGCTTATAATATATAAACTAGTATTTAGATATAAAAATAAACTTACTAAGTAAATACTAGAAGAAAAGAAATAATATATATAGATTAGAGATATAATATAAGCAGAATATAAAGAGATTTATATCTACTATCAGAAGAAAATTAAAGAATAAGATTCTGCTATATTAGAAGCTTTAGTAATCTATAGTTAAAGAACTATAGAAACTATCTAATACCCTAATAGCTTCTTTAGCTTATTAGGAGAATAGAAGAGAAA
Source organism: Clonostachys sp. G952 (assembly GCA_027569935.1). Lineage (NCBI taxonomy): Eukaryota > Fungi > Ascomycota > Sordariomycetes > Hypocreales > Bionectriaceae > Clonostachys > Clonostachys sp. G952. The sequence continues at coordinate 137,028 of JAPDLB010000074.1, read as the reverse complement.
TCTATAAAGAAAATACTATAAAGAATTATAATTAATATACTATAATATTTTCTATATAATCTATTAGTAATAGAAGATTAGGAATAATATCTTCCTATAGCTATATATAGATATACTATCTAGATATATTAGTAGAGATACTCTATACTTTATAAATAAACTATCTAATATTAACTAATATATAATCTTTAAATAAGATTTAGAAAAGTACTCTAAAGAATATAAGCTTAATAGCCTACTAGCTGAAATATATATAGAATAGTAATATAAGATTTATAAGGATAAAAAAATTAATCTATAGTATAAATAGAAGGCTTAAGAGAACTAAGCAGTTTATAGCTATAGAGAGTATATTAAGAACTATATTAACTAGAAATACCTAATATATCTATATATTAAATAAATAGTATTTAACTTAGCTAGAAATAAAGAAAATAGAAACCTAGCTATATAGATACTTAAATAGTACTAGATATAGAAAGAAATAAAATATTAATAATAAGAACAGGTAGAACTAGCTTTATCTATAGAAGAAGAAGAGGAATCTAATAAAGAATCTGGAATTATCTTAATAGATAAATAAGAATAAACTATAGAATACTTATATAAAGAGATATTATTCCCTAAGGAACTAAATAAACTTAGTAAATAATTAAGAAAGTTTAAATAATATATCTTAGGATATATAGAAATACTAAAAATACTAAAGAACCTTTTAAATTAGATATCTAAATATAATAATAAGTATAATATACTTAAGAAATAAATTAACTAGATAAAAAATAATTTAAACTATTTATAATAGAGCTATAATATAGAATAAAATTAATAATAGGTTAGAGGATCCTAGGAGTTATTAAAGTAGAAAGCTTACTATATATCCTTATAGAAATAGAGATTAAGAGGAACTAGCTTATAGTATTTATTAACTATAGAGTATAGAAGAATTATATTTTACTAGTAGTAATTAACTAATTCTACTTACTATAAAAGAAAAAAGAAAAAACTTATATAATTATAAATATTAAAAGTTTAAAATTTAAATATAATAATAGAATTATTAATTTTAAAACTAATTATCTTATAATTAGAATCTAAAGAAAGAAATTTAATATTATTTATAACTTAGTACTACTAGGAACCTATAATATTATATTAGAGCTATTATAGTTATAAGATATAAACCTACTAATTAATTAGTATACTAATTAAATAGAGTAGAAGGATATTCTTAAGTATTAGAATTAGAATTAATAAAAAATAAAATTTTATTAGATATTAGAAAAATATATTTATTTTTTAATATCTAAAAGTACTATTATAAAAAATAATAATAACTTATAATAATAAGTAGATATAGTAGTTATAGTCTTAATAATATTATAATCTAGAACTATAAGAAACTTATTATAATAAGAACTAAGATAAATAATATAAATCTTAGATTAAATATAAAAATAAGAATTACTCTTAGATATAGATTTAGTATTAATTAATTAGGAATAGCTAATAAAAGAATAATAATAAGAATATAAAGTTAAATATAACTAATAGTAAAAGAAAATAGAAAAACTATCTCTAAAGCTATTTAATATTAGAATCTAGAAATAGAGCTAAATAAATAATTAATAAAAGGTATAATAGAATAAGAAAAAGAATATCTAGTATAAATATATTAAAATAAAAAATTCAGAAGAAAAAGAATAGCTAAAGAATATTCTAAAAGAATACTAAATCTATAATAAACTATTTAAGGAAACTCTTAAAACTAGCTTATTAGAATATAATTAGTAAGATTATAAAATCTTTATTATTAATAAAGAAGAACTAGCTTTTTATAAACTTTATAATCTTATAGAACCTTAGTTATAAGTACTCTATAAATATATTAATAATATATTAGTAAAAAGCTATATATAATTATTAATTTTATCTATAGAATATTTTATAATATTTATACTAAAGAAAAATAATAAACTCTATTTAGTTATTAACTACTAATAGCTAAATAAGATTATATATAAAGATAAAATACTTTTACTACTAATTATAGAACTTAGAGATTAGTTATAAGATAAATAATAGTTTATTATATTAGATCTAAAAAGAGTTTATAATTTAATATAAATTAAAAAAGAAAATAAATAGAAAATAGTATTCAGAATAAAGTTTAATCTCTATAAGTATTTTATTATATCTTTTAAACTAATAAATATATTTATAATATTCTAATAAATAATTAATTAAATACTCTAAGAATATTTTAATATCTTTATAATTATTTATCTTAATAATATTTTAATTTTCTTAGATAATCTAGAAATATATAAAGAATATATATATAAAGTTTTAAAAAAATTAGAAAATATAAAACTCTTAATAGAACTAGAGAAAAGTTATTTCTATATATAAGAAGTTAATTTCTTAGAATATATTATTTAACTAAATAAGATATAAATAAAATAAAATAAAATTACTATAGTTAAAAATTAGAAAATACTAAAAACTATTAAAAAAGTATAAACCTTTTTTAGATTTACTAACTACTATTAATAATTTATTAAAAATTATAAAAAAATTATTATATCCCTATATAATATTATAAAAAAGAGAATAGAATTCTAATAGAAAGATAAATAATAGAAAGTTTTTAATAAAATTAAAAACTAAATACTTTTAGAATCTATACTATAGATATTTAATCTTATAAAAAAAGTAGAACTTAAAATTAATATTTTAGACTTTATAATTAGTATATAAATTAGCTAAAGAGATAATAAGAGAGTATTATACTTTATAGTATTCTTTTTAAAGAAACTATATAGTATAGAACTTAATTACTCTATTTATAATAAGGAATTTATAGTTATTATATATATATTTAAAGAATTTAAATACTACTATTTAGAAATAATATATAAGGTTAAGATATATATAGATTATAAGAATATTTAATATTTTACTACTATTTAATAACTTAATAGAAAATAAATCTATTATACTAAATATTTATTTTAATTTAATTATAAAATAATATATTAAAAAAAATTAGAAAATAGAAAAACTAATATCTTTAGTTATAAACTAGAATATAAATAAACTATATCTAAGATAAATAAATAGTTACTTATTATAAATAATAAGAGATACTTAGTATAAAAAACCTTAGGAACTATATTTAAAGAAATAATATATACTAAAGTTCAGATAGATACTATTTCTAGTTTAGAAAAGCTATAATAAGAAGTAAGAATAATACTTATTAAGAAAATCTATAAATATTTACTCTTAGAATACTAAGAAGTTAAAAAAATATTTAATAGGATTAAATAATATTATAATTATCTAGATCTATAAAAAGAAATATAAGCTATAGTTTTAGAATATAATATATATATATATAAATTAAATCTATATAATATAAACTATATAAAGAATTTAAACTAGTTTTAATATTAGAATAACTATAGTAATTAATATCCTTTAATTATATTATTAAACTATTAAAATCCTAAGAATTTATAACTAGAGTAGAATATAATAGTATTCTAATAGTTATTAATAGATTTATAAAATATAGATACTTTATTCTATATAAGAAAGTAAGTTCTATAGAAGATCTTATATACTAGTTTCTATAATATATAGTTAGTTATTATAAATTACTTAATAAAATAATATTAAATAGAGAAATAATATTTATCTCTAAGTTTTAGTAATTATTTATAGTATAAATAGATATAAAATATAAGCTTTTAATAGCTTACTATCTATAAAGTAATAATTAAATAGAATATTTAAATTAAACTTTAGAATAATACTTATAAATATATATTAATTATAAATAGAATAATTAGATATAATTATTACTAATAGTATAAATTATATATAATAGCTTAGTATAAGAATTAATCTAATTATTACTAATATATATAAACTATAGTTATAAATCTAAATTCTAGAATTAACTAGAAATAAATAGATTAGATATACTAGCTGCTATATTTATAAAAGAAATATTATACTTATTATATACTAAAATAAAAATAGAATTAGAATTTCTCTAGAAAAGAATAAAAAAATATTATAATAAAATAAGATTAAAGAAACTAATCTTAGAGGAGGGAGATAAGATTTATCTACTTTATAAAAATATTATAATAATAAAACTAAATAATAAATTAGATTATAAAAAACTTAGATTATTTAAGATTATTAAGAAAAAATTAGATACTAATTATAAACTCTTATTACTAGATATAATATATATCTATCTAGTTTTTTATATTTTATTATTTAAAAAAGTATTAGAAAATACTCTAAATTAGAATTATTTAATTAAGATCTATAAAAAAGAATATAAACTAGAGAAAATTTTATAGAAAGAAGTTAGAAATAAATAAATATTCTATCTAGTTAAATAGAAAGAGTATATAGATAATAATAATATATAAGAACTTATTAAGTATTTAAAAAAGTATTAATACTTAATTTACTAGTTCTATTAGAGAGAAAGAGAGAAATTAAATTAGAAAAATCCTCTTTAAAATCTAATAAATTTAAATCTATTTTAAAAGTAATTTCTAAAAATTAAACTTCCTTTAAAATATACTACTTAGAAGCCTTAAGAAAGTTAAAAGCTTAATTAAAAGATAGCTATTATAATAATTAGGTAATTTATACTAGATAGAGATCTAGGGTAAGTTAGAATTAAATTAATCAGATATTATTCTAAGTAGTATAATTAGATTATTATAGGCTATATAATATAAATTACTATTAATATATAAGTATTATAAAGCTAGTAATAATAGATATATAGATAATTATATTAATAACTATCTAAAAGAGTATTTCTATCTAGGAAATAAATATATATATATATTTATTATAAAGTATAAAGAGTATACTGCTCCTAGTAATCTAGCTTTATTCTATAATAGGAGTATACTATTTCTATTACTTCTATTTTTTAGACTATAGGGTATATATAACTATATAATCTATTATAGAGGTCTTTATTTATAATATAATATTCCCTCTCTATTAGTTTTATTCTTAAGATTCTATATAATTTTAGTAGGTTTTCCTTCTTTCTATATATAATAGCTATATTATAATATTTATTATATCTAACTATATTTAGAAACTAGTATATCCTAAGACTTATAAATAAGTTCTTTTTATTACTACTATTTAAATATTCAGTTTACTAGCTAATATACTATATACTCTATATTTTAAAATAAAGAAAGAGTATTTTATTCTTCCTAATAGAAGATTATCTTATTATAATAAATATACTTAAAGTAGTTATTATTATAATAAGATATTAGTTATATCTAACTATAAATATTTCTTTATATTTTCTTTTTCTTATTTTTCCTTCTAACTTTTTTATCTAATAGAAAAATTAATAATATAGTAGAAAAAACTAGCTAAGGAAGAATCTAATATAGATAAGAAGATTCTTCTTTTATATTAATAAATAACTTAACTTTAAAGTAATCTTTCTACTACCTTAGAGTATATTTAGTATATTTATAAGGTATATAGATATATTAAGAGTAAGATATAGTAAGAAATTCAGTATAATCTTTAAGAACTTAATAAGAAGGAGTAATTATTCTCTAATTAGGTTTTTAGCTTTTTTAAGACTTCTAAGTAATATACTCTAGAGGAAGTCTAGTTTTCTAGAGTTACTTCTAAGATAGATTTAAATTTATTAGATCTTAAAGAGGATTTCTCTAATTTAATTTCTCTCTTTTCTTCTAGTAGAACTAGTAAATTAAATATTAGTATTTCTTTAAATATTTAATAGGTTCTTATATATTATCTTAGTTAATATACTTTTTCTATTTAATTAAATAAAATATTTATTTATTTCTAATTTCTTTCTTTAGAATTCTCTTTAGTTTATATTCTTCCTTATAGATTTTAATTAAATAATCCTAATCTAGAATATTTTCTAATACTTTTTTAAATAATAAGATATAAAAAACTAGATAAATATATATTATATCTAGTAGTAAAAGTTTATAATTAGTATCTAATTTTTTCTTAATAATTTTAAATAGTTTAAGTTTTTTATAATCTAATTTATTATTTAGCTTTATTATTATAATATTTTTATAGAATAAGTAGATTTTATCTTCTTTTTTTAAAATTAGTCTTTTTAATCTTATTTTATTATAGTATTTTTTTATTCTTTTCTAAAGAAATTCTAATTCTATTTTTATTTTAATATATAATAAATATAGTATTTCTTTTATAAGTATAGTAGCTAGTATATCTAGTCTATTAAATTCTAATTAATTTTAGAATTCAGATTTATAACTATAGTTTATATATATTAATAATAATTAGATTAATTCTTATATAGAACTATTATATATAATTTATACTATTAGTAATAATTATATCTAATTATTCTATTTATAGTTAATATATACTTATAGATATTATTCTAGAGTTTAATTTAAATATTCTATTTAATTATTACTTTATAGATAATAAACTATTAAAAGCTTATATTTTATATCTATTTATACTATAAGTAATTATTAGAACTTAAAGATAAATATTATTTCTCTATCTAATATTATTTTATTAAATAATCTATAGTAACTAACTATATATTATAAAAACTAGTATATAAGATCTTTTATAGAGCTTATTTCCTTATATAAAATAAAGTATTTATACTTTATAAATTTATTAATAACTATTAGAATACTATTATATTCTACTTTAGTTATTAGTTCTTTAGATTTTAATAGTTTAATAATATAATTAAAAGATATTAATTATTATAATTATTCTAATACTAAGATTAATTTAAGTTCTTTATATAATTTATATTATATAGATTTAATTTATATATATATATTATATTCTAAAACTATAATTTATACTTTTTTTTATAGATCTAGATAATTATAGTATTATTTAATTCTATTAAATATTTTTTTAACTCTTTAGTATTCTAAAAATAGATATTTATAGATTTTCTTAATAAGTACTATTCTTACTTTCTATTATAGTTTTTCTAGTTTAAGAATAATATCTATCTAGATCTTAATATATATTATTTCCTTAAGTATAGCTTTTAAAGCTTTTTATACTAAGTATTTCTTATTATTTATAGTAAGTAACTATTTATTTATTTTAAATATAGTTTATTTATATTCTAATTTATAGCTAAGGATATTAACTCTTTTATTTTCTAATTCTTTTTAATATATTATTTTATAGTTAAATTAAAATAAGTATTTAGTATAATAGATTTATCTTTTATTAAACTACTAAGTTATAGTAAAATATTAAATATTCTTATAATCTATATATATTTTAATTTTATATATTATTCTTAAGTAGTAGTATTTAAATTCTTTAAATATATATATAATAACTATAAATTTCTTATTATAAATAGAGTAATTAAGTTCTATATTATATAATTTCTTTAAAAAGAATATTATAGAATATAGTACTCTCTTATTATCTTTTTAGCTAATTTATATATTAATTATAAAATCTAAAGTATTAGTTTTAAATTCTACTTCTTTTATAGAATTAAATATTTATAGTATAAATTCTAAAAGTATTTAATTCTTAATTTTATTAAAAGCCTTTTATTATTTATTTTCTTATTAGAATTCTATTTCTTTTTTTATAGTATTATATAGAGATATAGTAATTTTTCTATAATTCTTAATAAATTATTAATAATAATTAGTAAAACTAAGGAAGGTTTATACTTCCTTAATAGTTTTTAATATTTCCTAGTTTTTAACTATAGTAATTTTATTTTATTCTATCTATATTTTATTTAGTTAAATAGTATATTCTAAGAAGTTAATTTCTTATATATAGAAATAGCTTTTCTCTAGTTTTACTAAGAGTTTTATATCTTTTAGTTTCTTTAAGACTTTATATATATATTTCTTATATATTTCTAGATTATCTAAGAAAATTAAAATATTATTAAGATAAATAACTATAAAGATATTAAGATATTCCTAAAATACTTAATTAATTATTTATTAGAATATTATAAATATATTTATTAGTCTAAAAGGTATTATAAAATACTTATAGAATCTGAATTTTATTCTAAATACTATTTTCTATTTATCCCTTTCTTTAATTTATATTAGATTATAAGCTCCTTTTAGATCTAGTATAATAAACTACTATTTCCCCTATAGCTAGTCTCTAAGTTCTATAATTAATAATAAGAATATTCTATTTTTATATATAATTTTATTTAGTTATTAGTAATTAATAACTAAATAGAGTTTATTATTTTTCTTTAATATAAATATTATAGGGTATTTTATAGATAAAGTTAATAGTTATATATAGTTTTTTATTAATATATTATTAATATATTTATAGAGTATTTATAACTAAGATTTTATAAGATTATAAAGTTTATAAAAAGCTAGTTCTTCTTTATTAATAATAAAGATTTTATAATCCTACTAACTATATTCTAATAAGCTAGTTTTAAGAGTTTTTTTAAATAGTTTATTATAAATTTAGTATTCTTCTAGGATATTTTTTAGTTATTCTTCTCCTTCTAAATACTTTACTTTAGTATATTTATACTAGATATTTTTTTCCTTATTCTATTATACTTTTTATTAGTTATTTATTCAGCTCTATTTCTAAACTTTAATATTAAATAGTTCTAGAGATAATTTTTCTATTTCTTTTTACTATTAATTATACTTAACTTTATATTCTTATTATTATTCTTTTATTAGTTATTCCTAATTAATTAGTACTAAATCTATATCTAAAGATATTTCTTATTTCTATATTTAATCTAAGATCTATATTATTTATTTTAATTCTTATTATAATAGATTTTTTATAATTCTAGATTATAATACTATTAAAACTATAATTACTATATCTACTTATTATTATAAGTTATTATTATTTTTTATAATAATATTTCTAAATATTAAAAAATAAATATATTTTTCTAATATTTAATAAAATTTTAATTTCTATTAATTCTAATTTAAGTATTTAGAAGAATACTATTACTCTATATAGTTAGTATACTAATTAATTAGTAGGTTTATATTCTATAACTATAGTAATTCTAATATAATATTATAGCCTTCTAATAGTATTAAGTTATATATAATATTAAATTTCTTTCCTTAGATTTTAATTATAAGATAATTAATTTTTAAATTAATAATCCTATTATTATATTTAAATTTTAAACTTTCTATATTAGCTATTATATAGATTTTCTTTTTCTTTTTTTATAGTAAGTAGAATTAGTTAATTACTATTAGTAAGATATAATTTTCTTATACTTTATAGTTAATAAATACTATAAGCTAGTTCCTTTTAATCTCTATTTCTATAAGAATATATATAAAGCTTCTAGTTTCTATTACTCCTAAGGTTCTCTAATCTATTATTAATATTATATTATACTATAGCTCTATTATAAATAGTTTAGATTATTTTTTATCTAGTTAACTTATTCTTTAAATATACTATATTTATTATTATATTTTAATATTTATTTTAGAAGTTTTTTTAGTATTTTAGATATATTTATATATCCTAGGATATATTATTAGAATTTTCTTAGCTATTTATTATATTTATTCTATTCTTTAGAAAATATAGCCTCCTTATAAAAGTAGCTTATAGTTTATTCTTATTTATTTATAGAGATAATTTCTAATTCCTTATTAGATTTCTTATCTTCTATTAATAATACTATTATAGCTTATTCTTAATATTAGTATTCTATTTCTTCCTAAGCTTAGTATTATTTAAATATCTATTTAGTAAAGTTCTTATTATTATCTCTATCTCTTACTAGATTAAGTACTAGTTACTTAGTATATAGATAGTTAGAGTACTTCTAATTATAATATCTTTTAATATACTCTCTATAGTTATAAGTAGCTTAATCTTCTTAGGTTTTTTATTTATACTATAGTTTAATTTTTTTATCCTTATAGATCTTATATTACTATTCTTTATATATTTTAATTAGTATCTTATTAGCTTTATATTCCTTAGGGTATTTTTTAAGATCCTACTTAAAGATAAAATACTAATTAATATTAAGTAGTTTATTTATAAAGTATAGTATTTCTTTACTAATATACCTAGATAGTATATTTTTATATAGCTATAGGAAGATATTATTCCTAACCTTCTATTACTAATAAATAGTATAGAAAATATTATAATATATTAATTATAATTCTTTATAATACTTAGTCCTTAAGGTATTCTTCTAACTTCTGAATAGCTTATATAGACTATTTAAATATTAAATAGTATCTATAGTTCTTTATCTATAAACTATAAGTACTTTAACTATAACTAGATCTTATTCCTTAATTTTTTATTAGTAATAGATATAAACTTTCTTATATTCTCCTTATATTATATTTTTTATCTATATATATTATTTTTCTTCTTCTAATATATATTTAATAAACTAATTATTATATCTAAATACTATCTTATATATTATAAGTAATCTATATTCAGAATTTATTTATTCTTCTTTATATTTCTTTTTAAGGTTTTTAAATATTCTTTTAATTTATTTTTAGTTTTCTATTACTATTTTATTATTCTAATTCTTAGAGTTTTCTAGTATTTTATAGAAAGATAGTATATATATTTTAGAAAATTTAGGAATCTTTATATTATCTAGAGTTTCTTTCTAAATAATCTTTCTAATTATTCTAAGAATCTTAATCTTAGTTTTTCTAGTTATTTCTAACTACTTTTTTCCTTTTTTAGTAGATTTCTAGTTCTTCTACTTTTTAGGTTTTAAGTATTAAGATAATATATATTTAATTTTATTATAGTTATAGTATTTATATTTCTCTATAGCTCCTAGCTCTATAGGGTCTAAGTATATTCTAAAGATTATAGTTTACTATTACTATAGCTTACTAGTATTAGTATAATAGCTTATTTACTATTTATATATTTACTACTAGTATTACTAGTTATTAATTCTTATAGCTATAGTTATAAAGTTATAAATACTTATTAATCTATTTTCCTTATAGAGTTCTTCCTAAACTTCTTTCTTAAGTTAATTAAAATAATAAGATATAGTATACTTATAGTTCTAACTAGTTCTAACTAAAAGTTAAAGATACTTAGTACTAAAGACTAATACTAACCTAGTCTAGATAAGTAAATTAATCTTATACTCTACCTTATATTTTTTATCTTATATTCTGAAAGTTTAGTAAAGAACTTCTATAAAATAATTAAAATTTATTATAATACTTATAGTTTATTAGCTTCTATATCTATTAAGGTATTCCCTTATAATAGATTTAAACTAGTTAAGAATATTTCCTTTAAATTATAAATAAATATATATAATTTATCTCTTATTAGTATTAAGAATAATAAGGAAATAATTAAAGTATACTTATAGTTAAGTTATAAATCCCTAAAGTTTAGCTTATATTCTATTAAATATTTTAGATACTAATAGTTTAAATAGTATTCCTAGCTCTTGCCTATTAGTTATAACCTAGGCCTAAGCTTATAGATTAGTATTCTAAGTAGCTTATTATTCTATCAGATTAGTTATAGTTACTAATTCTTACTATATAATTATAAGATAATCCTAGAGTTAAATAACTTATTCCCTAAGGAGTTTAACTTTAGTATTATTATTACTATTACTACTACTATTATTATTATTCTTATCTATTATATTATTATATAGAATAAATAGATTATTAGTAGTAGTAGGAGTATAATACTACTGAGCTTATAGAATTATAATAGCTATAATATCTTCTTTATTATTATATAATAATTAAGATAAGATAATTAGCTAAATAAGAATTATTAATATATAATAGTTAGATAACTTATACTAAATAGAGATCTAAGATAAATTAGAATTAAACTAATTAGATATTATTCTGAATAGTATAATCAGATTATTATAAGCTATATAATATAAGTTATTATTAATATATAAGTATTATAAAACTAATAATAATAAATATATAGATAATTATATTAATAACTATTTAAAAGAGTATTTCTATCTAGAAAATAAATATATATATATATTTATTATAGAGTATAAGGAGTATACTACTTCTAATAATCTAGCTTTATTCTATAATAGAAGTATATTACTCCTATTACTTCTATCTTTCAGACTATAGAGTATATATAACTATATAACCTGTTATAGAGGCCTTTATTTATAACAGCTACTTTTCCTTATTAAGCTCTTAAAGACTATACTGAATCTCCTACTATATCTTACTCTTAATATATCTATATACCTTATAAATATACTAAATATATCCTAAGATAGCAGATAGATTACTCTGGAGTTAAGTTATTTATTAATATAAAAGAAGGATTTTTTTATCTATATTAGATTTTTCTTTAGCTAGTTTTTTCTACTATATTATTAATTTTTCTATTAGAATAAGAATTAGAGAAATATAAATAGAATAAATAAGGGAAATATATATAGTTAGATATAACTAGTACTCTGTTATAATAATAACTATTTTATATATACTTATTATATTAGAATAACTTTCTATCTAGGAGAATAAAATACTTTTTTTTTATCTTAAAATATAGAGTATATAGTATATTAGCTAGAAAACTGAATATTTAAATAGCAGAAGTAAAAAGAACTTATTTATAAGTCTTAGAGTATACTAGTTTTTAAATATAGTTAGATATAATAAATATTATAATATAACTATCTTATATAGAAAGAGAAGAACTTACTAAGAATTATATAAGATCTTAAGGATAAAACTAATAGAGAGAGAGTATTATATTATAAATAAAGGCCTCTATAATAGGCTATATAGTTATATATACCCTATAGTCTAAAGGATAGAAGTAATAGAAATAATATACTCCTATTATAGAATAAAGCTAGATTACTAGAAGTAATATACTCCCTATACTCTATAACTAGTATATATATATATTTATTTTACTAGATAAAGATACTCTTTTAGATAGTTATTAATATAATTATCTATATATCTATTATTACTAGCTTTATAATACTTATATATTAATAGTAACTTATATTATATAGCCTATAATAACCTAATTATACTACTCAGAATAATATCTGATTAGTTTAACCTTAACTTACCCTAGACCCCCATCTAGTATAAGTTACCCAACCATCACAAGAGAGCTCAGCAAGTTATCAACAGAGAGGCCTAATAGCCTCTAGCTCCTGCTGCCCGTGTTAAATGTATAGCAGCTATAGAATACGAACTCTTAGCCATATATAAGTACAACCATCGTAATAAATTTAGCAAGCTGGAGGGCTTAGTACCGCGATACGGATACTATTATAAAATTTATTATAATTGTTATTACAAGTTTATCCTCTTATGCAAATAATGCTATTTACTAGTATACTAAGACTGCCGGTATTATAGGATTTAGGATATATTATACTATATTCTCTTAAATATAACTCTTAATAATACTTTGAGATAAATTCGCTATCTAATATATTATATAGACCCGCTATAATATACTATTTCCACCTATACCTCCAGACGGGCCAAGTCAATCGATGAGAAAGAAGCTATATTATATAAGACTCCTGCGAGGAGGTAAAACAGGGCAGGCTAAATAGGGATATAATAACCAGCTCACCTATACACATATTAGTCAAGAGCAATAGTGCTCCTCTCTGCATATATCTTTGTTGTAATACTATATCAACAAAGCTTACTAAAAATCCTTGGAGATCAACTTCTTAGTGGCATCTGCTGCAAATACATCGCGCAAAATAGCAGAGGCACCGATCTTTGAGTAGCTGTTCAAGGGACAATTCCTAAAGGCCCTGCTTTTTGGATTCAGTGGCATTCTGCACTTGTATCAGTGCACCATGGGGACAGCCAGATACATGAGACACTTGTCCTATTGAAGCGCATTGGAAGCCTAAGAAGCGATCCTCGCCGAGAACCATCTAAGTCGCCCCGAAACACAATTTGAACTTGCACTGGCATACCTAGACAATGACCAGACACGAGGCTTAAAGAAGTTCAAGAAGAACCTAAAGTGAATTCAATCTTCTTCCTACTTTGATTCTACTATGCTAACTCGTGAACGTGGCAGCTCTACTTGTTAAATTATATTGGCAGGCTAGAATTTATGCTATTACGTAGGTTTCTTGTTTGAAAGAGGTGAATTAATCGGAAGCGGAAACTCATACATAGCCTCGAATTTTTTTTTCTTGGCCATGCAGAGTTAAAGACTAGCCATACAACTCGTTCCCGAAGAGCAGGGATTACTGTTCCACACAAGAGCTTGACTAGAAGACAACATGTGTTCAACCATGGCCGCAGAAGCGCGGTCCATAATTCTGGGTATGTGGCACTCGAGGTGTGCTTTACCCGCTCGTATGTATTCCAGATCTGCCCTTGCCGAGACTTGCGATGGGTTCTTCATTATGTTCCGGTACAAGATGCCAATAGACGCGAGACAGTTGGCGTTTTGGAGCCTATCCTTGTCAGGATGACGTTTCCTTAAGGTCAACGTTTGATAACTTACATGAGGATAAAAATGTTGGACTTTTTTGCATCGTCCATGTTCCTTGGTGGGTGGATGGATGGTTAGCATATCATTGCAATGGAAGACCAAGATCTATCGGACATACTCGTTCAAGGATCTGATATAGGATCTTGTGGCATCGACACACAAGGCCTCGCTGTCTGGAGCCGAAACGTCATTCTGACCGAGGTGTTCGTCAGTTAGTCCCGCTATGAGGGAGATCGCTGCCCAATGAATGGAGCGGACAAGACTGAAATAATCCAAATGGAGGACAAGTATATGCATGCGGAGATGAATTGGCGCAAGTATTGGCTTCTTAGGACGGCAAGTAGCCGGCAGGGCATCAGACCAAGCTGCGAGCTCTCGATCGATTCTATGAATAGCATCTATCATGTCATCCGTGCTGTCGGCTGAGTTCATTGTGTTGCAGAAACGGTTCTGCATTTGGCTGATTTTATATTTCCATCCGTATATCTGCATGAGATTGAGGCTTGATTGGTCAATTTCATCGAGTGGCGGATGCAAGACACTCATGTTCCGTTCCTCGATGTTGTGCATGATCCCAGGTGGACGGCCTTGGATCAGGGAGATGTTTCTGTCTCAACGTCAGCGTTAGGACCGTGCGAGGGGAAACATGCACGATTATCCTACGCATCAAGATCAAGAGTGATCCACCAGAGCCAAGACCGCAGGCGTAGCTGATGATCAGGCAATTCCATTTCCATCGGACTCTTTCGGTGTAGCCCCATGGATTGAGCGGTGCGAATTGCCAGCCCGCAGAAGGTCCATGCCACTCCGCAATGTCAGTTGCAAAGTTGATAAAGAGTCTGTCAAGTCAGCAGACATATTCCTGGGTTCTAAAACTTTGGAAAACTTACGTGTAGCAAAACGACTTGAAGCGACGATTCGGAAGGATCAACTATGCAATCGTGAAACAAAGATGAAGCTCTTTGATATACGGCCTTGATTTCGTCGGTGTGGTCGGGGCGTTCCCCAAGGGACGTTGCCCCGATCGAGACAATGAGGAAAAATATACAGTGATCAAGGATACCCAGACTTGATCGCTCTGTGGTATAAAATCGTTCCGTCTGCTCTGGATATGAAGCCTCGTCGACAACTGGGTAAAAGGCGTTGATATTGCGGAGATATGCTATTCCACGGCAAAATTATCTCAGCAACAACATTAGCTAGATTTTAAAACCGCGCATTACCTTTGCTATACTTTAATGCCAGCTGATGAGGAGGCAAGTCTTGCAATAAGAAGTCGGGCAGTGAAGACGACCTAATTCCGTGGCTGATGTGCGCGCTCGCCTCGATCAAAAAGCCAAGTGAGCTACTCTCCAGAGGGAGTTGCTGGCTTTCAAGGGCATCTTTGATACACAGCCCTAATGTTGCACCGACAGAACTGAAACCTATTCATATGGAATTTGCCAAAGGTTAATAAGACTGTTCAAGTTCTGTAAGCTTGACGGAATACCGACCTATGTAACTGGTGGCCGCCTCGTTTTTGCTGACGAAAACGCCCGGTAGTATAGATTGCTGCAGGCGAGCTAGGCGCAAGTCTTTTCTAGTCAGCAAGTCGATGCTGGACACCTTCCCATTCGGGGTACCCCTGTCCCTGATGCGGGGGAGGGAAGAGTCCGAAATACTGTTTTCTGTTGGATGCCTCATGGAAGGCCCGTCAGTAGTCTGCGGTGCGCTGACAAAGTCACGGCCGAGATTATACTGGCCGTCCAAAGTATCGTTGAGAGTGCTTGCTTCCAGAAAGTTGGACGAATCCCCGACATTATATTGGTGGAGGTGGTGGCTCAAGTCGTTGGGGTTTACTTCACCCAAACCCTCCATCTGATCCCAGAACGGTGCCAGATCTGGATCACCAAACGCTGAGATTATTTCCGTAACCGGTTGGTATATCTGGCTGGCTAGAGGGTTTGCGTCTATCTCCCTGGGGTCTGCATCTTTGCTGCTGTCCTGTTCGGGCATTACACTGGGGCGACTGGTCTGAACAGCAGCGTCACCACGTCTTGGGTCATGGTAAGTGCACTCTGCATGATAGAGCTGGCAATTCAGACATGGCCGTTGATTTGGTGTGCACTTGAGCTACGCCAGCTGGTCAGTCAGGGTACTAGAAATGATCGATGATGGTGGAAGGGGCGAAACACTCTTTTCTGACGACAGTAATCACAGGCCCGGGTGACACGTCTGGCGCGAGAAGAGCGGCCATTCAAAGTGGCCAAGGAACGAGCCATCGCTGCTCTTTCAAGAAGCCAATATTAGATTCTCTTGTCTTGGGTTGCGTGTCTCAGCTTGGCGCGTCAAGAAAGCCGAAGACGAAAATGTTTGATAAATAAATTGAGTGGAGAGCTACCGAAGGTTCCGATAATCTACCCAATGATAGCAATCAAGGCTATTTTGTCCCCGCCCTGTCTGTAAGATTCCATGCATCTAAAAATAGATGTCGTGCTACCCTATCCTACAAAACAACTCGACAAGCCGGCCAAATTTCTCTAAAAAAGGGAGGAAACCAATATACAACTCGGCTCGGAATAACTGACAGTAGAACTACTACAGAGTATAGAATTGCAGGGAACTTGCAAACTCTCCGCCAGTATACACAACATGTTGACCCATGTTTGCACTAGCCTCAGGTTCTAGACCTGGGTTAGCTGGAAGCCCAATGTACTTTCCGCTGATCCTGAGGATCAACTGTTCTCCTTCGTCAAAGACAATCCCAGTAGGCCACATCTGTATATCCAACTTGACAATATCTCCCGGTTTGACAGGCTCGACTCGGGAGAAAGATAGCGTGTGCCATGTCTTACCCGATTGTTGAGGGGAGACGTGCCGGCGAGATGCTCTGAGGCAGCCTGTCGGGCCACGATATCGGAACAGCTTGTTTTCGGTTAGTGGACTGGCTGCCTCGTCGGGAGAGATCGGGATATTCATATATGTCAGGATGTCCCCCTTCGCATCAGCCTTGAAGATATGGGCGTAGACATCCAGATCCTCATAGCCAGGCGAAGCAATATGGACAGTCAAAGTGGGTGGACCTATAATGACAGTTCTCGACGGGAACCTGTAGCTAAACTCCAGGGCCTCAGACGAATCCGCTTGGTAACTCTGCGTGCTGCTCTCGGCAGGGTTGGATACACAGAGACCGCCTTGCGAATCTAGAAAAAGTTGCTGCTTAGAGGCAGACGGAAGATGCCAGGGGAGGTCCTCAAACTCCTGGTCAAGTAGAGCCGGCTGGGGGTAGCGTAAGAGTGCGAGCCGGGCAGGTTTTGTTTCCAACCAATCGTTCGCACTCCCTTTCAAGTAGTAGTCGAAGAACCGCGACAAGTCTTTTGTGCGATCGACCGAATAAAGATCGTACCATTCCTGGGAAGCATGTAGGACGATCCTGCGCACCGGGTATTAGTATCACGGCCTGAAGCGTTGTTTGAGCCACATGACATACCATTTCTTGTCATGCTGAATCTCCTCAAACGCCCGCAAGGATCCAATGGTGTGGATGTCCGTTGAATAGCTAGCGCCAATATACGCAGGTACATCTATCTTGCTAAAGTCGACCCGCTTGTCCTCGAAGTAGTCTTTGAAGTTGTTGAAGTCCCGGACCATTGCAATTAAATCCTCTTGTTTTTGCGTCCCTAGAACGGTTAACACTAGGATGGAATGTAGCTTTTACCGAGCACGTACCTGTGAGCGTGTTGGCGATGGTCTTGGAAAAGGACGTGTGAGGGATACCCCCTCGCAGTGCCATCTCTCTGGCAGGGTCGCTGAATCCTTCCAGAGGCGCAATGCATGCGAGATGAGCCGGCTTTTCCGCCGCAATGTAATATTGTGCCACGGCAAGCCATGAGTTGCCAGCCATCCCGACTTTCCCATTGCACCAATCCAGCTTTGCAATCTCCTCAATAGCATCGTGTCCATCTCGACCCTCTGCGGATCCGAACCACCTCATGTTGCCTTCGGAGTGGTTCGAACCTCGAGCATCGACGTTGACAATGGCGTACCCCCTTGGCACCCATTCGGCTGGATCAAGACTGTGTTCGACAAGTCAGTGGGTGTAAGGAGCTCGGTTATGGTCAGGTCTTGTACCCTTCAAAGCTTTCATAACCTGAAAGCTGGCTGTCCAGTATACCAGCTTGAAAAGGCAACACCGTACTTAGCACGATTAGCCCCGTGCTGCTCTTGCCATAAGGCGACCACATGACAATGGCAGGGACTTTGGTGTTCTGGTCGGTCTCGGGGCGGTAGATGTCAGCAAAGATCTTGATACCATCCCGGAGAGTGAGGGCTTGATCTCGTTCAAGCACAATATTACTTGGAAGAGGGCGGCTCCCCGGGCGTTTTTGGTGTCCCGTTGGGAGAATTAATGCCTGCGCCGCTAAAGGATGCTGCGGCGCGACGACATCTCGCAGTAAGACTTTGGAGGAGTCAATGTTAAAAGCAGACATAATGGCGATTTTTGGAAAATGTTTGAGATGACTGTATGACAAGACCGTAGTACTTTCTCAGGTACCCTCCTATGTAAATCAAATAGGCTTAGGTAGACTATTTATACAACTGTTTGGTAGTTTTCGCCATCTACAAGAGTCTCACACGAGGCCCAGAATGCCGAACGGGGGATCGGCTGATTAATAAGGTCTTGTGACGTTTCTCAGACTTCCCCGGAAGAGAGATCAGCGGCGTTCCGGGGAAGAGGCTGACACTCCACATTCCCCGGAAGATGCTCAGCGGATTTAGTGGCCAAATAGAGTGATCCTTGAAGAATACGGTATATTACCTCAAAGGTTCTGGTCATGCTATCGGTGTACTGAAAATCGGCTATAAATTGAATGTCGCCATGTGCTCACCACCATCGTCCTTATCTATCTTATACTGCCCAATACCTCAGGTGGAAAATAAATTGATCATTTCTTCCCTGCAATCTCCGCTCTACATGCCACTATGTCTTTCACACCACCGAAAGCCAATAGGGGACTCTATGTCGACGCCACCTGCAATTTCTCCGTCCGAGACACCAGCTCGCCCCTGCAGGTAGGCGACAACGAGCTAGTAATTGAGAACATCTACTCCGGAGTCAATCCCGCAGACACCAAGCATGCCAGCATCTTGGGTATCCGGGCAACAACCTTGGGATATGACTTTTGTGGACGCGTTCTCTCATCGCCACCAGGCTCCAGGTTCAAGCAGGGCGACGTGGTAGCTGGACTCACTCCTTCAGGCCTGGGACGCGCTGAAAAATACGGCACGCACCAGGACTACCTCGTCTGCCCTGAAGATATGGCCTTTAAAGTCCCAGACAACCTCCCCGAAGCCCATGCCGCATCTCTGCCTGTGGTCGCCCTGGTCGCTGCCGATACCATCTTCAACTTTTTCAAGTTCCCCTTGCCTGGTAATAACGACTCCTTTGTTCATCAGCGACCCATCTTGATCTGGGGGGGTTCGTCAAGCGCCGGGCTCTGCGCCGTCCAGTTTGCCCGTGCTAGCGGTTGCCGGAATATCCTTGTCACTGCTTCGGCTGCTCGCCATGATATGCTCAAGAGTCTCGGGGCGACGCGTGTATTCGACTATAAATCTCCCACAGTTGTTGATGACATTCTACTCACGGTTAAGGCTCTCGACCAGGGTCCGATTGGCCATGCGTTTGACGCAGTGTGCGCGGTAGAGCCAACTCCATCGGCAGATTTGGTCTCACAATGCGTCAAGGATCCAGCGGCCATCCTGGTCGGCATCACTATTCTAAAAGATGAAAGATTTAAATTGCCCTTCTCATTAGCCAAGGACGACTGGACCATTCATTTGAAAGGCCATGCTAACCCCATCACTATTCCCGCCAGGCCCGATGACTACTGGAAGTCTTGGAGTGCTCTACAATGGGCGGTTGACAACTATGGTGAAGGTTTCGAGCTACCGCATGTTGAGGTCCTTGAAGGGTCGGCTGAAGACGTGTTGCGGGAAGTGATACAAGTTGGGAATCTTACCAGAGGTTTTGGAAAGATTGTAGCCAGACATCCATTAAGATGAAATGTAAGGAAAGATTCTTCAAGTTCTTTCCCCTCGCCCTTCAAGGTCATAGTCTAATTTGATGCTCCTATGCAAGTTCAGGACAAAGCCACTTCGGGTGATGTACGAGCCTTGTCCACAATCTCCTCTGCACTCCCTGTAAAGATAAGAAGCTTATATAGAATTAAGGCGAGCGCAATAAGCTCAATCACAAGGATCTTGACATGCTTTCTTCCTAAAGCTGTCTTGAGGAGCGATACAGCTTGAAAGTACCTGACCTCTATCCTAACCCTTGCCCATCAAGTTGAAACACAACACCCGCGTTGACCTATGATGCAAGTCCGGACTATTATCTCTCCTAATTATTCGTTTCTGTGGAGTAATAATGGTCTGCCAATCAGACCGCTGTGGTCCCCACACGCCACCCCACAGGCAGAATCATTAGGTACTGGCGACCTCCCACATTTTTTTCCCATTCTGTTGCACTTCATCGCTCTATTCGCCCCTGACAAAAAGATTCACCACTCCAATATGAACGTAGTCCTTTCTCCGAGATATGAACCTGTCATAAAGGCCTTACAAAGACCAAACATAAAATATATATCTATAGGTCTAACAAGTTCTTTTACATGGGGTTGGGACGAGTTATGAACAATGGACGGGAGCTCTCCGGTGGGTCGGTCGAGGGTTTGGGGCTGTCGGGCTATATAAGGTGCACTGCTTCCACCAACTCTCTTCACTTCGACTCGCTCTGATCGAGGACAGCTCTAAACCACCATGGCTCCGCGTTTTCGTATGGACCAGATAGGGTCCTTGATCCGCCCACACTCTCTACTCAACGCTCGGAAGGATCTCGATGTCTACTCTGGCGAGTTGTCTGAGGCACAGTTGACAGCCACCAAGGAAGCAATTGCTCAGGCTGTTCAGAAGCAGCTCGATCTCTCTATTCGTCCCATCACCAGTGGCGAGTACGAGCGAACAGGCTTTTTCAGCGGCTTCTTCGAGAGCCTTGACGGCATGCAGGTCAACCGTCACTTCCAGATACCTGAAGACTTTAGGACAGAGCTCCCGACGACACAACACATGGCCAAGTTGGGGGTCAACACGTTTCCTGCCGTTGTGGCTAAAGGAAAGATTAAGCATGTTGCCCCTGCATACGTTTCTGGATGGAACATGCTCAAGGGCACCATCCCACCACACCTCTGGAAGGATTGCAAGATCACAATGCCCTCGATTACTTGGCAGCACATGCAGCTTGCACCAGGCGTGGCTTATAATCCCAATGTCTATAAGACAGATGCTGAATATCTTTCTGACCTGGCGGCAGCTTTCCGCCGAGAAGTGCAGATGCTCTACGATGAAGGTCTACGATCGATTCAAGTCGACGACCCTCACCTAACGTACTTTGTCTCGGAAAATTTCAAGAACGGCCTTCAACAGGACGGCGAGGACCCAGACACGCTTTTGGATCTATACATATGGGCACATAACGAGGCTATCAAAGACCGTCCCGAGGACCTACACATGGGCATTCACCTCTGCAGAGGGAACATACCTGGCACCGGTGGATTCTTGGAAGGATCTTACGACAGCATTGCAGAGAAGGTCCTGACGCAGCTCAACTACGACACATTCTACCTTGAATTCGACGATGCGCGCTCCGGCAGCTTTGATTGCCTGAAACACCTTCCTACAGGCAAGAATATGGTTCTCGGTCTTGTGTCGACGAAGCATCCGGAGCTTGAAGACTTGAAAGTGTTGAAAGGCCGGGTGCACGAGGCGGCTCGAGCGATTGCCGCCGGCCAGGGCCGAAGTCCCGAGGACGTCCTGGCTGACTCATTAGCTATAAGTCCCCAATGTGGCTTTGCTAGTTTTGAGAAGAACCTTGGTGTGGCGAGTGAAGAGCGCATGTGGGAGAAGTTGAGCTTGGTTCGAAATGTTGCCAACTTGGTCTGGAAGAATGCTCTGTAGAATGATCGATCTTAGCTAGACCATTAGAATAAGGAGGTAGCATAAACATGGAGAAAGAAGGATGGAGTCTCATTAAGAGCAAAATGCCAGTTCGCTTCCCGCTTCAGGAGATTTGCCAGTCTGTGTCAGGTTCAATTTCGTTCCCTGCATGGAGGCAATTTAGGTGGAGCTGGGACGATTATGCATATGCATACCGGTCTAGCGATTACTGGTGGGTTTCCTCGAATCTGACATCCTGTTTCGGTATCTCGCGTTGAGAATAGGTCTGGGTAGGGCAGAGTACCATGTGGCGGCAAAAATAGACGCCCTCCGGATGGGCGAACAACCCGACCCCCTGGCTCAGTAAAGCCCGCGGAAGTTATTATCATTGGTGGGCTCGGACTGGGCATGAAATTAAGCGGGATCAAACACGTCTTTGCCAAGAATGAGCGTACATATTACACTGTGAGCATTGCGGTGTTAAGGAAAACAGATATTGCGTGCGTTATCAGTAGAATTAAGGGGACGAAATTGTTATATGGACCAGCCAACCCGGATCACTCTTCCCTTTTGCATTCTTTGGCGTCCAGCCAGGACACTTCTCGCCTCGAAACGCCATGGATCCGAGCCGCTTCGTGCACCCCCCCTCCCAGGGTCTTGCACCGAGTCAAGAAGCGCTCAGGTCGTCAAAACCCCCCAACAACGATCTTGACGACAAGACCTTTTATGGGGGGCCCAATTCGATGCTCCTAAACCACGTGGGAGGATCCACGAGTGACGGTTCAGCAAAGGAGAACTTCCATCACGACGAGGTGGCAACATGGGAGCCATTTTAGCTGCGCCGGACTGTGCTGAGCATCTTCTTGGCTTGGTTCTTCTGCTGCGCCGCCATACTCTTAGTTTTACTGCTTCTTTCCAAGCGCGATGGTGGGATCGGTCAGGGCCATCATGACCTGGTTTACGTGTACAGGTTTGTTCCAGCAGCCGGTATGTCATTCAAATCTCCTTGATTGTCGTTGAATCAGCATGCTAACATCTTTCTGCATAGTCCTCACCCTCGTGGCAGTATTTTTGTCCCGCGTTGAGTTGCAGGTGTTTAGATATCTGCCCTGGGCATTTCTGCAAACCCATGATGGCCTGAACTCGGAAGTATACACCCTCGACTATACCTCAATGATCCTTCCCAAGGTGCTATTCTGGTCTGTCCAACGAAGGCACTTCTTCGTGACGCTCGCCGCCGTCTCGACGATCATGGCCAGAGTTCAGATCATTCTCTCTCCCGCCCTTTTTCAGCTGGAGCCTAGACTGGCCTGGGATCCTGTTAACATCCGACTAATGGATTCTTTTGCCGTGTCAGAGAACGTCACGAATACCACCGCCGAGACCTCCTTCTATCACAGAAAGGCTATGCTCGACTTCGATATGGAGTACCCCTTTGGCGTGGCGAGCCAGGGTGCGTACCAGATGTACGAGGCCTCAACTCGAAGCGATAGCACTCGAGGCACTCGCGACCACCCCTTGCGTCTCACCGTTGACGGATTATTCATGGATACCCAGTGCGCCAAGATGAGAAGCTACGACCTCACCTCGGAGAAGGCGGCCGATGTGACGGGCAGGAAGTACACGCAAAGTGGCAAGGTGATTTCCGGTATAAACATCACCCTCGACTTTCAATTTGATTCCTGCGACAAGCCCGTCAGGACAAATACGGTGATCGCAGATTACGCCAAGATAGGTGAAGCTTGGTGGGCAATGCTTGACGTAGAACAGCCACCGTCCTGCTCTTCACTACCACAGCGCCATACCCCATTTGTGTACTATGGATGCTGGTTCGACACGGCGGGCAAGAATGGAACGATGCCGCCCAAGAGTAGCCAGTGCGCTGCCGTCATGTGTTCCTCAACCGCATGGACATCCAAGGTCGCCGTTGAGGATTACGGTTCTGCTCCAGAACTGACCGTTCCCCCACAACAAGAAGACACTCAGATCATTTCAAACCCTTGGGCAATGCTGGCTAAATCCATACCCACTCTCGAAGGGGGGTGGGGGACATCTAATGCGGCGAGTAATGTAATCATGGGGCCGCTCGACACGTTGTACGAAGTTCGCGGCAAGGTTGCGAACAGGACACTCATGTCAAACTACCAGAACGAGGTCCTCAAACAAGCCGTGACAAACGTGACAGAGATGTTTTGGCCCCTTGTCGCCCATTATCATTTTCGACAGGACCGTGCGTCTGAGATTCAGGGCTCTTCTTTACTGGAGACAGAAGCTCTGCGGGTAAACCAGGGTGTGTGCATAGCCATGCTCATCCTCTTCTGCCTCTCCATGCTCATCATTGTCTGCATCATACGTCAGTCTGCAGAAGTGTCTCAGGTGTGGCACAGGAACCCCGCGACAATCCTGGGGTCCATGGCGTTCCTGCAGGGTAAAACGGACATTGCTCAACCTGCTACTGTGAGCCGCACACAAGGACAGGAAGACGACAGGATATGGGGGCATACTGACTTCTCCATGCTGGTCCTCAGATCACGATATCGCGCCATCTTCACAGTGTACGTCCTTGCGCTCATCGTTGCTCTATCTACCACCCTCGCCGTGTCACAGAGATCCGATGGGCTAGGGGCTATCGGAAATGATGTGTACATTCCATTTGTTTGGAGGGTTCTCCCAGCATTGGCCATGTTTGGGGTGGCTTTATATACCACCACAGTCGACTTTGTGGTTCGAGACCTAGCCATTTTGTCCAAGCTGGCAACGAGTTATTGCACCGCGGCCGAGCTAGACACATCACTCCTTGATATGCTTGGATTCAGAGCTTTGTACCATTCATTTCGGTTAAGGGTCTATACCGTCTCCGTCTCTCAAACCCTTGCCGCCATTTGCGCCTTCCTGGTAGCCTTCACCTCCCTTCTGTTTAATCCCGAGACCGTCGCTGGCCACAACAGCTGGGAGTTCCCACAAACAAGTTGGTTCGGCCACGCCGCCAACCAAACATCATTGGCCCAACGTAATACCTTTGCCATCGTCAAGAGCCTTGTCCTCACACAAAGTCTATCAAACTTCACGTATCCAAAGTCCACCTATGGCGACCTGCTCTTCCCAACTATCGATTTCAATAGCTCAGATTGGGGCAACCAAGCGGATCACTCGATTAGACTTGACATACCGGCCGCAAAGCTGGCCCCCACTTGTTCCAAGGTTCCCCAGAGCAACCTGAACATAACTGTCAAGGACTGGACTAAAGAGAATGTGAAGTGGGCTGGTGAGCCCCCTTCTTTCTACGTAACAATTATCCAAAACAACAAATGTGCTGCTCCACCCGTCGAGTATACCGTCAACAACAAGACTGAATACAGCGAGACCAGGGTCAGCGAGATGGTCCAGCTGGGACAAGCCGCTGTCAAGAATCATTACGTGTACACGGCCAGCGTGCTGCCCACCCCAGAGACTGCGGACGCGACACTTTGTGGCCCCAAGGTCGGGCCCAACTGGGTCCTGCGGACTTATTTCTGGGGCAACTTTTCAGCCGACACCGCATCCTTTACCCATCTCTCCGCCTGGAAGTGCAACTACACTTGGGTTGAAGTCCCTACCAGCGTTCAGATGATTCAGGTCAATGGGGAGCTACAAATCGACCACGGCAATCCCCCTGTCCCCGACAATGACAATGTCCGGCCGTGGGACCCGCCCTTTACCATCCCCAAGTTTGGGTATTCGGGATTTTCTCATGAAGATGAGGCTTTCCCTGACATCGACAGCCAGAATACTCTTGTAGATGGCTTTTCTCCTCATTTCGCAACCATCCTGGAGCCCTTTGGTAAAATTAAGGCCGAGGAGTTTGGTACGCTCGGGGCAGAGGACAGAATCCTGGACGCACTGCATTATAATCTCGGATTTGTAGGTACCCAGCTGGCAAACAAACAGAACCGTTTCGCAATCAACGAAACCTCGGCAGCGGAGTCACCTCTGCTTCCCGTCAAGGCAGACCTTGTAGACGAAAAGCGACGCCGATTAGTTCAAAGTCCGTCAATCACCTATGTCATTATTTCCATCTTGGCACTGGTAGCCATTGTCAATATCTGGGCACTCGTGTCGGCATTTGTCAAGAATCAAGTCGGCGAGGATCGGGGTTGGTTTCTTGACATGGAACTCAAAGGGCTAGTCCCTGACGGATTCGGGAGCATCGCGACGACATCTGCCCTACTTCACTCGTCCAATTCCCCTCCAATTCCCTTCAGCGCCTACCAGAGGCTGCTCACATGATGTCGCCGAGCCAGCTTTACCAATGCTTGGCTGGGACAAGATATCAAAAGGGGTGGTTTTTGGAAAAAGAGAACGATGAGAAGCACTATACGGTTGGGGTAACGGATGACGATAAGTTCCAATACCTGGGGAAGAGCAGGAGCATGCATTAGCCTGCATCCAAGTCGATTTATACCGTTTATCCAGATTTTCTTCGTTATGATACTCATTCGGTGGATAATCCATAGCTTACAATGCGAAATGAGATCTTCATGGCCAAATGACTCACAATGTGTTCATATGCATGTCTTGACAAGACTAAAATGGTAGTGTTGGAGATCGTCTCGAAGTTGATTGGGATGCCATATAGTTGTGGTGGCCACAACGACCGTGTGATATGTTACTGCTCGTTGCAAAAAGAGACAGCCAGCTATCTTTGATGCTGAATCTTTTAATCTGTCAGGCTGACATATCGTAAAGTAAATCATCCAATAGTAGACAACTTACCATTGGTTGTATTTTTCAAGCAGTGGTTTTCTTATAGATGTCTAATAACGAGGGGCTTTCTTGTTGAAACCAGGTGATGGCCCCCAGACAATACTGCATACGGCGTCTGATAAATTACAGTGCTGCCTGAGCAAGGAGGAAGACGAGACCCAGCTTGCCGACTTTTGCTGGATTGGTAGGAGAAACCATATCTTCCCATTCTGTAAGTATATCATTGCTAAGTTAACTTTTTTTTCATTTGGACAGATGGCATTCCGATTCAACTTGGATTTCTCTTGGGTAGCGGGAGAATCGAGGAAATTGCCTTGTTTATCATCGTTCCTTCACTAGTATTTCAATCAGTGAAAATCTACGTTCTTCATTCCATCGCAAGAAGTAGCTTGTGTCTAATTTGGGCACTTCCTATTCCTAGCTTATGGTGTATAGCTGCTAACTTGCAAGTAAGCGCATTATTCTAACATTGGATCGAAACTTTCGCAAACAATGTTTCAATTAGTTTATACGTCAGAGGAAAACCGACCGCCTTTCCTTAAAAGGGTGCGGTTATTTGGCCACCCAACCCCCCCCCCCCCCCTTTCTGTAAAGTCCCCTATAAGCCCTCTAAAGATCCGCTATAAAAAGATAGCTTATCTTTTCCTACTAAGATAAATACTAATATTTGAAAGCTCTTTTTCTTAAGAAATAAATATAGAAATATAAATAAAGAAAATTTTTTATTATAGATTTAAAATTAAATTTAAAGAATATAAAAAACTAGAATTATATCTCTTTTTCTGAAATAGCTATAAACTTTTTAAGATAGAGAGGAGATAGAGAGGTAGAAAAGGGTAAAAGGGGGTGGCCAATTTGAAGGAAGTAGATGGCCAAATAACCCAGCCCTTCCTAAAAGCTTGAAATTTTTAAAGCTAGGGCCCTGGAATCTAAACCTACACCGCATTTCTTTGAACTGACTCGCTCTGGCTAGGCATTTAGATGACCCTTGGTCATTATTCGTCATCTTATGTTCCATCAAGTGCCGAAATTACGCGTCTAATGCGGGCGATGGTGGCTGTGTCTGATCTAGAAGTCTGGATAGAGTAGACGTACAGGGGTGCGAGAAAAGCTTATATTTGAGCTTCGTCAGCGATCAAATCAGGCATGTCCGTTCTCCGTCTCCGTTCTCCGTCTCCGTTCTCCGTTCATTATATCCATTGACTAGAAGATCTGCATTTCAGAATTCACGTCAGGTGTTATCCTAATGCCTTCAGTGGTGGAAATGAGTTCGCTGCTTGCGATATCCTGGCCTGGTCTCTAAAAGGGTGGAAAAGAATAAATAGCGTCGGAGGTCGACGAAATTGAAAGTCCAGTTCTTGCAACATAAACAAAGATTTATCAAAGACAGTTTCCTTTTAATTATCCACTTCATCATGATGTCGCCTTCTATTCTTGGGCTTGCGGCCTTCTCGCTCCATTTGATCTCTACCACCGCTCAAAGTAGGCCGTGTTACTGTCCCTAGTAAGATATTACTACTAACATTTCTTGCAGACGGCTCCAATGTTGAATTAATTGACCCAACCACGCGATTCTCAGACCTGAATCTTAGCCTTCCCTTAAATGCGAGTTTCCCGGTTCTTCAGAGCACGTTTGAAACCCAGCCGGATTGTGGCGAGCAGGCCTACCGTGGCTACGGAAGACTGCGGGGCCTCAGGGCTCTCATCACTGGAGGTGACTCTGGTATTGGTCGTGCGGTAGTTATTGCGTATTTAAGAGAGGGCGCAACTGTCACCATCAACTATCTTCCCGAAGAAGAGTCTGATGCTCAAGCTCTAGCACACTTTGTCGCCGAGGAAGGCTACAGCATTGAGCGGATCCCAGGCGATCTCCGAAACGAAACCTTCTGCGCTGATCTTGTTGCAGAAGCCCACAGCCGAATGGGAGGCATCGATGTATTCGTTGGCAACGCGGGGTAGGCGGTGGCTGTGCTAAGCCTCTCTCCATTATCAGATGCTAACAAGTCCACAGATATAGTGGTGTGACAGCTGGTCCCAACGCCCCCAACATTACGAATCACCCGACCGAGCAGATTCAACGTACATTCGAGACCAACTTTTACGCAAACCTATGGCTCGCTCGAGCCGTTGTTCCCCTGCTACCCCGTGGCGGTAGCATCATCTATACCGCCTCCGGAACAGTTTCAAATCCTGGTCCTGGAAACCTCGACTATGGCTCAAGCAAGGCGGCACTAGTTTATTTTATGCGTTGCCTCGCGATGCAGGTAGCCTCGTCTGGTATTCGTGTGAACGCGGTGGCACCAGCTTTGGCATATACTCCTTTTCTTGCGGCGGCAGGTTTCACGACGGAGAATCTAAGTGGGGGATCGTCTCCCATTGGACGTATCGAGCAGCCAGTAGAGCTTAGCCCGCTGTATGTCGACCTGGCAGCTCCAGATAAGACGTATATCTCGGGAGAGGTCTATACGGCCAAGGGTGGTTCGCTCGGCCTATAAAGAACGTGGCCAGATTAATCGAGCTCTCTGCGGCAATCATTACAGAACGAGGAGAT
Source organism: Clonostachys sp. G952 (assembly GCA_027569935.1). Lineage (NCBI taxonomy): Eukaryota > Fungi > Ascomycota > Sordariomycetes > Hypocreales > Bionectriaceae > Clonostachys > Clonostachys sp. G952. The sequence continues at coordinate 107,180 of JAPDLB010000074.1, read as the reverse complement.
GAAGTACTTGTCTTCAGTGTTGATTGAGAGTGATGGTGTAGTATAAATGGCTCTATAAAGCGATCTATACCCTTGTTAAGCACCCTGTCGTTCAACATATATCACGACCCTGCCTAAAAACTGGCAATTGCCTTTCCACTTTGGCATCAAAACGACATGTAGCCTTTGAAGAAAGGCAACTCTTGTTGCCACCTTACGTAGATCATAACCTGATGACCAAAATGTTTTCACATCTGCGTGAAACTCTGGAAAAATCATAGAAATCACCTTCTCCTTACCAATCGTGCTATCTTCTGTCGCCCGCTTAGTTAGCAGGCCAAACCCACGATCACTCAGACTTGTTAGCCACCTATGAAGGGAAATGTATCCCACTGCGTGATATCGAGGCTATCCCAATCAAGAAACACCTCTCCTGAGTCCAGTAAAGCATTGCTATCGGGTATCTCAGCCGTAAATAGAGACTCCGTCTGACCCTGCTGACTTGTACTCATGAGGTGTGGGCTATTGGTAACCTCTTGTTGAGGCCTCTCATCCTGGGTTTGTGGCCGATCGAAAGCGAAGATCCTAGATACGTACGAGTTGCCTCCGTGAGACCGCTTGCGGGTACGACGCTCCGCGATTACATTCCAGAGGGATATAAGCATCTCATGATACAATGCAGCCAGTGAGCTTTTTGCGCCCAAGAAACCAAGAAGATCCCGGGCGCCATGGAAGGCTGCTTCGATTCCATACGGTCCCGATTCCTTTGCGAAGAGCTCGAGCCCTAGCACTAGCCCGGCCGGGAATATCATTGTCCTTGAAAACATAAATTAGTTAGAGGTATATGACATCATCAACCAGGCACTCTCACATTAGTGTAGACATGTTAGCTTTCAATAAGTTCAGTTTGTGCGCATCACTGCAAGTTTGCACAACCAGCGTCGCGGCCTCGAGACAGGCTGATGCTAACTGGGAAGACACAGCGTCGGCTGGTTGCTGCCTTGTCAGAGTGGAGATCAGAAGAGGGCGCGTGACCAGGTTGACAGCAAAGTAGTAGAGGCAAGAGACGTGGACTCTACCAATTGCGCCCTTGCGTTCCGGTAAATCACCTTGGCCAACGGAAGATGAGGAAGGGGGAGGTGTGTATAGAAATTCAGGCACCTCCTGACCCCACTCCTTCAACTTTTGCAAGAACTCCTCGACAAGGGAAATAGATATCTCCTTGCGGTCATATACCCTGTCGACGATGCTACTTATCAAGGAAACAATCTTGTAGGATGCCGCGAGGCAAGTTATCCCGCTGTCGTGGTCGATCCTTTCGATCCCGTCGATGAGACTTTTAAGGTCAGAGTGCACGCCGCCAGTGGCTGGCGGACGGCCCAGGACCGAGCTAATGGGAATGTCCATTACTCGAAGGCTCATCCATACACGTAGCCTGTTTAGATACATATCTCCATTAGCACCGGGAAGAGGGGATATGACTGGGTTTCCATCCAACTCACCTCAATTGTTGCTTTGGGTCGTTGATGTCGGTGTAGGTTTCCTGGCTGTGCAAACCGAGGACGAGGGCTATACGAGCTGCAATCCCGAGATAGACAAATGCGGTATTCCTACGGCCTTGACCCAGGAGGTAAAAGGCCATAATTAAAAAGATTCTCACCACATCCAGATCGGGCTCTTCAAGCATCCCCGAAAAGGCATGTGACTGGGCGTGGGTGAAGTAGGCCAATTCACGGTCAAGGGTATCAGCAGAAAGCTCACACTGGAGCCCGATGGCAATGACTAGCTCGGCGAGTGCTTTTTTGTGCGGACTTTCCAGGGAGGGCGTCGTTAGAAGGGTTTCCAGCTCCTGTGGACAAAATGGATCAATCAACCCCCCAGTCTAGCAGGCTCTCCATTAGCAGACATTCCGCAGGCAAGTGAAACGGACGAGATTTTTCGTACCACTGCGGAAAAGTAACCGGCGTACATTAGTTTCGTGTCGACGCTCATTTCTCCCGGGCTAGATGTGTGGTGACGTGCTTGGGGAGACTCTGTCTCATGCATGATGTCGCTTCTTCCATCTCGTGAGAAAGAGGAAGGCCCGATCTGTGACGCGATGATTTTTCGAACGCATTGCAGTAGTGATTGGGAGCCGCCTCTACCGATGAAAACTATCAAAAAGATGAGTATGGAACAAAGACGATGGGGGTCGGCAGTGAATAGGAGATACGCACCTCTCTCGCCATGAAGGTTGAGGAGCATGCGAGGCTGCGGCTTGGCGCCTAGTATGGGTGACTCTGGACGATTCTCGTGATTGGACAGTCTCATCTCATTTAAGGTCCGGTCCCCTGGATGAGAGGGCCCTATGGCCTGGCTCGTCGACGAAGCCAGTGATCCAGCAGCGTTCAGAGGTGGTGTCTGGGTCAAAGGAGCCTGTTCGATCAGGCCCGCTGGGAGATCTGCAGAATCCAAAATGGCTCCTTGCCGCTCGCTTGCTACAACGCCTTGTGGGTTGGCAGCTGGGGCGTGGACTGGGATAGAGCACGAGCGGCCGATTCCACGCCGCTGGCAGAGGGTGCACGGAGCTGCGCCAGAACATCTCTTGCGCACCGCGCGACAGGCGTTACAGGCCTGAACAACTCTCTGTCGCCGGTGCGGTGGAACTTTGGGCCGAGGCATTTCACCACTGGGACCTGATTCCGTCGCCTTGGTAGTACTGGAACCATGGTGCAGCCTTGATCATGTGCCAGAGATGTCTTGGCTTGGGAGATGCTGCTGTGCTCGATAGAAGAAGCGGAGTTGCGGAAATGTTCAATTGGTGTTGATGCTTGGCCGTATTATGTAATCAAGTTCCAAGCTAACCTAGGTCTGTGCTATCCGTTCCGAATGCCACCCACCACCGTGGTACAATCTATGTTCTCAATCACTTGGATCAGTACAATCATTCTACACCTTGGCTTACTTCCCATTGCATTTTAGAACGCAGCAAACCTAGGTTGCTGAAGTAGACTACCTTAGATAGTGTGCCAATGCTTGAATACATCTTTGAACTCTCATATTGTGTCACTCTATGCATCAAACTGGAAAAAAATCATACTCCCTTGAGGCTGACTTTTGCACCCTCCTAAAGGCTACTTTCGGTCGACTTACATATATAGACCACATAAGAAAAATATTGGCAATAATAGAAGCATCAATACATATTGTCATTCTGGGACACTGGCCCCGTCTAGAATAAGGTAGCTTTGTTAGGGCCACAGCTACGACCAGTTCTACACGCATCACTATCTCCAAATGGTGGTTTGAAGGATTCCGAGTTTTCACTGGGTAGATGGGGGAGACCTCGATCTCCTGGTGAAGCGGCCTTGTGGGACAAAGACGTGGGACCTAACTAAGAGAAGCTCCCACACGCTGACGCCAGCTGGAGCCTGAATAAGTGCTGAGAGCTTAGGTGTAACCGACCAGTGAAACACTCGCAACCTGCAGTCTTCGGCATCTTTGCTCTAAAAACTTCAGGTGATGCCAGGGAGGACAATAAATAAGTTATCCTTGTCGAACAGATCGGTTCAACGCGCTCACAAAAGAGCCTCGTGAACAGATTGCAGAGACTGTTCCGGCTTGGTCAAGGCAATGCTGGTCATAACGCTCGACAGGTTCAGTCGAAGCAGACCTGGGGTTGTTAATGAAGAATATTCACAGTGAAGCGACGGGCGGACTACTATGGTCTTAATTGTTTTGCTTTGGTGTACATAATCAGATCACCGTGGGCTTGATATTTGATGTTAGTTAGTTGTTACCGCGTGAGACATGTCCACGGTACCCAGCTTCATGTCGCATCCTAAGAGGTGATGTCTATCCCGCTTCAAACGAGACGGTGCCTTGGGGAACGAGGCAATATTGTTGTATGGCCTTGACTGAGATAGGAGGCTGTCGCAGTAGCGCTGTAGTAGGAGAGGCTACAGACTACTGTGTGCTCTGTCTGGTTGCTAGTTCCAAATACACTGACTTCCCTCATGACGGGGAATTCTCCCCGCGCGATATTAATCAGAGATAGGGGCTGAGAGCCATGCTGCAACTCAGGCGCCCGTTGCTCAGCCATCTCATCGGGGAAGGGCCTGGCGAGCCTGGACCCCTTGCATCGCATGTGGAATTACTATTTCGAGCGATGCCTGCTTCGTGTCTCTCTCAGAGAGCCGGCGTAAGTAGTAAAGAGTGGAAACACTAGCCGCCCCATTACCCGACCAGGATCGTTTTCTCGCCGACAGTAGCAGCGCGCGTTTGTTTGCCGCCGCTAGAAGGGTTAGAGAGCCCCGGCAAATACTGCTTACACCATGGCCACATGATTTCTATTGACCAACTACGCAGCCGCCGCAGGCCAGCGAGGACTTGAAACACGCCGACGGTCGAGCTCGTGTTGCCAAACTCGACACTACACAGTACTATCTACACGTCTCGGTCAGTGTCACGCTCATGGGGGGCGAATGGTGTGTTTACGTACCGTAGTAGCCTGGCGCCTCACAGTAATGACAAGTGACCAGATGTGACCCTGGACCACGACGCCGGGGAGGAAGCCGAGGTCGTCGATAGCCTCAGCACAAACCCGTGACGCAAGAAACTCCCAATGTGCGGCGTGCCAGATGCCGAGCTGCTGCTCCCCCTTGGCCGCATTGCCACCGTAGCGCTTAGTCTCGATGCTGACGGCCAGCGGGTACTGCTGCAGTAGCCGATCCGCCGTGCAATTGAAGCATGGGGTCATGCCCAAGGCCAGCGCCTCATATGATTTGTTGATATCTGGATCGCGCTCAGGCAGCAGCTGAAGGACATAGTCAATACGGCTGGCGGCGTCGGGAAAGCGGTGATATGCTGGGTCGATGCTGGTCGTTGTGCTACAAGGCGGCTCGGTTAGAGTCGAGCTGGTACAAGACGTCAGATGCAATTACAACTTACCAGGGCAGGAAGTCCAGGATCTCCTGGCCCGGTCCATCCCGCATATCATACAGAAGCATATCGAGCAGTGGCGAGTGCACGAGGTTATTCCAGGCAGACTCGTCACTGAGCATGCGGGAGCAGTCACTGGACCGCACAGCAATATGCGAAGCCCGGCGAACCAGCTCCTCCCCAATACGCCTATCATGCCGTGTCTGCTCGCTCCAAGGATTTGTTGCATCGTTAAAGAACATGTATTCGTGCAACCGGTCAAACTGACCTGAAGCCGCGAGGTGCTCGGCCAGAGCCGCCTTGATCCTTTGCGGCATGATGCAGTGTCTGCCCGCCACATCGTTGATATCCCCCAAGAAATCCCGAAGAGCTGGAGATAGAGGATCAGATGGTGCGGTCATACTGAGTGAACCTCGGACGAGTCGGTGGCCGTCAGGTCCGTACAAAGGGAACAACTTGGATGGTGACTGCGATCGCCTCGACCGCTTGCTATCGTGTGAATAGGCAGCATCGCTCTGAGACGAGGACAGACTGGGAGCGCTGGTAGCCGGGCCCTTGCTTGCACTGGCCTTTGAAACCCTTGGTGTCTGGTCAGTGTCCACCATTGGAGCGTCGCTGGCTGGCCGCTTCCCGGGTGACTTGTTTGGTGTCGAGGGTGCCATGGCGAGGGCGGTCGAGTTCGACGGGGACGCTTTGCGCGCGGCTTGCGAGGCGGGAGGAGAGATGGGATGTCGTTTGCGTTTGCGCGATTCACTATGCCTGAAAGACGCTCGTCGCTTCCGTGTACGCTGGCAGTCAGCTTCGGGTGTAGGCGCGGCGTCGTCAAATGGTAGGGCGTCAAGCCAGTACGCGACTCCGCCGACGGACAGGTTGAAGTCCATAAGTGTTGCAGCAATTCAGAGTGTCCCTTCGTTGAGGCGAAGAGCGCGAATGTCGATGGCGATATTGCGTGTCGTGACCATGCGCGTCGTGGCTCTTGATTGTGGGCACATGGTTGCCGGGGAGACGTGCTACGAACGCTTATGTCATATCTAAATATAAGGCTGATCGAAAAGTGACGTGCCTGGAAGCTCTATGTAGCCTAACCTATACACCCCCCAAATGACCAACTACTACACGGCAAAAGTCATAAGCAAATGAGCACTTTTCTATTTTCCCTTAAATTTTCGCTTCTAAACAAATCGAGAATTCAAGCTACCTATATAATAATTAATCGTAAATAAACGAATAACAAATAGGAAAGAGTATTGAGTTGCTGGCTACAATGATTTAACTTCCAAAGTGTCCGCGGTGGAGCTCAAGTGCTCTTTGAGTTCATCTTGAGTAGAACTTAGTTCAGCTTTTCAGCTTCCACCAAGCTACCAGTAGATATTCCCAAATATAACCTACTAAACTGAGACTTTGCTAAATCATCTCCCTTTCCTGCATTCGTGAGGCATATAACGGCCACTGTTGAAGACAGCCCTCTGAGTGATTGGCTAAGCGTTGTTCACACGTGACCGCCGCGTCCGCGAGAAGGATAATTAGCGGTCAAAGTGGGCAGAATTTAGCCAGCAATAACAACGCCACATCATCACGGGAAGTCATCCAAGAGAATACTTCCAACATCAATTGATACAAAGACATCTGCATGGTCGCCGATGGCAATTGGGACCAGCAATTGCCAGGGCCTATCAACTCACTTCTAGACTAAATATTGGCTTTGCAGGCAAAGAAAAATCAATCACCAAAAACGCCGTACCTGAAGCATTATTACAACTATGTTTTGCTTTGAGGGCTGTCCGAGCCTGTAGGTGCACGTACCATGTTCGCAGTAACACGTGAAGAGAGGGATTTTAGGCCAGAAAAAGGAGTGCATGTGGCGATCATTGCTCGGCAGTTGGAGGTCGCTTTCGTTTTCAGACGTACCTACTAGGGTTGTCATACTTGGTAGGGTCATGTAGGGAACCAATTCCGCTTTGAGGAATGGGGTGTCCACAGAAAGGTTTTCCAACGATGAAACGGCGGTGATGACATGGAAACTGTCACTTTTATATATCGATGGTAGCCGAAAGAAATCGCCACTAATAAGTTGACTCGTCTACTCCAATACCTGATGATCCAACTTCGCGCGTGTGAGCTCACTAACACGATGCTGGCTTTTTGTGTAGTAAGAGTAGATATCATTGTGTTCCAAGACACGGCATGCATGTATAAAGCCAACCAGCTCCAGAATTCTGAATGCCCATTGCCTCCATCACTTTGCTATTCAACATTATTAGCTAAGTAAGTCATGCTAACCTCAATCAAGAAGGGAGAAAATAAGAGAAATCAAACTTGGCGCAATCACAAGCGAATGTACATGCTAGAGGTTAGCCGAAACATGACTTCTTGGCCCCTCCGGGGCTCCCGTATCACTACCAATCATGGGGACTCATTTATCGGAAAAAGTAGGGAACAATCATTGCCTTGACGCTAGCGGACCTTTGTCGGGTGCCGTAGACTATCCGCGCTGTTCTGTTTCTCTGAAGTGCCCCAAACCATCGGCCCGCACACTGGGAAAGGACTAGAAGGACTAGGGGAAGAAATTCCATGTTCCGCGTCCTCGGCCGTTAATTACCTCAAATGATTGTATGCACAGGGATTATGTTCCCAACTTCGGATAGATAGCCGGTTTGATAGAGGGGCAGAGGGGCTTCGGTTTACGAGGGAAAACATCGTGCGTAATCCCTGCTTGTCCACTACTGGGGTACTTGAAACCATGTCAATTTTATTGGGTTGAAAATAAACGGCTTGTAGCCTGTCATAGCCTAGCCGGAATGCTTGACCCAGTAAGCCTGCGGGTTGCACCAGCTCTTTACACCCACTTCACCCCAGTCCATCCCCAGCCCACTCTCTTTGTGCCCACCGAATGGAACATTGGGAGCAAGCTCGAAGTGGGTGTTGACCCAAATGCTTCCAGCCTCCAGTTGCTCTACCATGCGCTTGGCTCGGGGCACATCCTTGCTCCACACAGAAGCCCCGAGGCCATACTTGGTCGTATTCACTCTGGTAATCACATCGTCCTCATCTTTCCACTTCAAAACGGGACAAATGGGGCCAAACGGTTCCTCAGTAACTATTGCGGAATCATCGGGGGGGTTGTCAATAATGGTTGGTGTCAAGAAGTATCCCGTCTCTGGCTTTTGGCGCTCGGGCGTCGCTACTTTCCAGCCTTGAGTGCCAATTTGTGAGTAGAGCTTGCGCAGCTTCTGGTACTGCATGTCATTTTGAATTGGACCAAAGAAGGCCTCGGCATCTTGATGATCTCCTGTCTTGAACTGCGCAACGGCTTTGACCATGGCGTCAAGAAATTTATCATAAATGTTCTCATGCACATAAATACGCTTGATATTCATGCAGATTTGGCCCACGTGGACAAACGTCAGAAATGTGACCTGTTATACATCCCAAAGTGTGAGAAAAGCACAGAGCAAAGGAAAGAAGACGATAAGGCAGAAGCGAAAGGGGAGCATACCTTGGCAACGACTTGATCAATGTCAACGTCATCACAGATAACCGCAGCGTCATTCCCGCCGAGCTCTAACGAAACTCTCTTGAGAGTTGAGGCGCAGGCGGCCATTATCTTCTTTCCTGTTTCAACAGATCCCGTAAAGCCAATCTTGGCAATACCAGGATGCCCAGTAATCAAAGGGCCAAGAGATTCATCGCCACTTAGGGCTTGAAATACTCCAGGGGGAAAAATCTTCGCACCGATCTCGGCCAGCTTCAAGGCAGAATAGGGGGTGAAGGGCGATGACTTCCATATGAATGTGTTTCCGGCAAGAAGTGCTGCAACTAGTTTTCCCATTCCAAGCGTGAGAGGGAAGTTCCAGGGAACAATACCTGCGCACACGCCCAATGGCACGTATCTGACAATTGCCGTGCGCTATACAGAGGAGCAGTTAGCTAGGTCTATCGGCTGGGGGTGGTAATTTGAACATACATCCTCATCATCAATGATCTTCTCCTCCTTGATGCGCAACTGGGGGATCCCTCGCGCCAATCCCATAACGAGATATAGCTCAAACCCCCCAGCCTGAGGAGGCTTGCCCACCTCTTGTCCCAGGAGCTTAATGAAGCCCTCCTGGTTCTCTTCGATAGCATCAGCGAACCTATCGAGGTACTTCTGACGGTCATCATACGAGAGCTTGCTCCATGCCGGGAACGCGGCTCTCCCCGCTGCCACGGCTCGGTCAAGATCTTCCGCGGTAGAGACCGGCACTTCCCACAGCGGCTTCTCGGTCGAAGGGCAGATGGCGTGGCGAGTGGTGGCCGTGGATGTCAATTGATTGTTGATGACATTTTGGAAGGGCCCCTCAAAGGAGACTTTGTAGTCCAACGACGTAGTGGCCATTGTGTGAAACTCGTGATACTATCAGGTAATTTGCGACTTGATGAGGATAGACACGGCAAGCGACAGGAGCAGCACAAGGGTGATATGAGTATTTGAACAACAACCGAGTAATGAGGAAAAATGATAATCAACAGTAACGTGTGGTGTCACAGGGAGGAGGTGCAAAGGACAGAGCTCGCTTATGCCAACAGGTGAAAAGAGAATGAACTACGGGCTGTTTGGCTCCGACAATGTAGGGGCTTTGGACTTTGGGTCACCGCAAGTGTTGCAGCTACAACAATAAGTTACCACTGGTATGGCTTGGCCACCAGCAGCCAGCCTCATCCGCTATGTAGTTCGTAAGGGGTCAGGAACCTTGTCCGTCTTCCGTAACACCCGCCCTCCACTTACAACTACTTGGAGGGGCTAACCTGGGTAACCTAGGCGAGCCCCTGGCGTGGTGAGGGGGCACATCAACATGGGGTATATTTAAGTGAGGCTACCTACTTCATTTTGAGCAAACAACACTAACTAAAATATGTCACCTTTATGGGTCGTGTGTTGATCTTGTTTCTGTTGGTTCCGCCCCCTTTACCGAGGTTTGGGCTAACTAGGCGCCCCCACATGCATGTAACTTAATAGGGCCCTTTGTGACCAACAAGACACAGCGCCGTAGCATTCAGTATGACTGTAATGTGAGGAGCAATCCCTTGCAGCTGAATATTACATGGGCACTGAGTCTTTTCGGGTCTTTCCCGGTATTAGTCCTCCGGTAGTAGTCCTCCGGTAGGTCGAGATTCTCCAACGCCGGAGTCAACCTGCTCAGTGCTGTCTGATTCGATGCATGCCAAAGGTGGTGCGAACAACCATAGGATTATGCATTCCCATCAGACGATGAGACCAGGTCTTCGAATAGCCCGGTGATCTGTTGCTAGGAAGGCAGATTGCACAACTGGAGGTGGGTTGGCTCACTTCTAACGCATCTGGGGCATCCGAGGTGCTTATATGCCCTTGTAGCATGGTCGGGTCAGGGGGGCAACCAGTCTTGCCCCTGGCAAAACCTACGTGCGACTTTCCGCTGCCATATTCTCCGTGTAGATGGCTCACTAGCCCCCCTTTTACTGATGCATAGAAATATATGACATTGAGAGATGGCCCACTTCAACGGCGTCTCCCTCCACATTCCCGCATGTTCGCCGAATGCTTCGAGCTTTGCATTCTCGGTGTGGTGTCCATTGAGTAGGTTCATCCAAGTCGCGAAACAGGCACTCATGCCATCGCTGGATGATATCGGTCATCCCCCATACTCAGTGTTCAACCAGCGTCCACGTCTATACTCAAACCGCGATATACAATGGCGTATTCGCCTCTTGCAGAGACCTGGGGTCTATATGCAGGAGGCTCGTTGATATTTTTGGCACGAATCGTATGTCGACTCCGAGCCGTTGGTTTGGTCGGCTTTAAGCCCGACGACTACATTGTCTTTCTATCATGGGTATGCAATAGTTTGGTTACTTTTCTTGCAATGAAATTTGTTTTGTTTCGTCTATCATTGGTTAACATAGCTGACATACGTCTGTGAAATCTAGGCCACATACACGGTGATGACCGTGGCCGCCCATATTGTCGGTGGTCTTGGTGACCTCCATGCGGTTTCTCTCGACGCTCGAAAGAACATGACCCAGGAAGAGGCTGCTCCATTAATCTACGCGACGAAATGGTTCTGTGCTGGCGTTGCAACCTATATTCTCTTCATCTGGACGCTGAAATTAAACATGCTATTCCTCTATCAACGCATCGTCAACGGGCTCTGGGTGGAGAAGTTTATAATGCCTACCATAATCTTGGTGTTGGCGACCTTCGTCGCAATCTATGGCATCTTATTCGGTGTATGCCGCCCATACAATCGGATGTGGATTGTTTACCCAGATCAAGGAGGTTAGACATAACACAAGCTTGTGCCTTTGCGTACCTTATATCTTTTGGCATCTGCTAACTTGTAGCAGAGTACTGCCAACCTCAGTCCATGCTCAATATGGTCCCGCCTCTTGTCATGAATATTGTCACCGACTTGATTATCATGGCTATCCCCGCCCCTGTTGTAGTCCCTGTCAAAATTGGCATCTGGAAGCGAATTGGTCTCCTCTGCCTATTTGGCGCGGGAATCTTTATCATGGTCGCTGCTATTTTAAGAGTGACCATGGTACTAGTGGTAAGTTTATGCCCTACCACCAAGGTCAGGTTGACGACGTCTAAGATGTATATCAATAGATGAAAAACGGACCGACAGCGGCAATTTGGTCTTGCCGTGAGGACTTTGTCGCAATCGTCGTCGGCCAGGCTATATTAATAAGGCCCATCTTTACGAAGAGGTTCTGGACGAGTGATTACGGCCGTGGGATGACCGAATATGGCTCCTCAAAACGCTCAAAGAACAGCGCTCATCTTGAAGAGTCTTACGAAATGGGTTCCAAGAAGCGAGGCAAGGCCAAGGACCCCTTCAGTCTTACAGCGGCACTTGCCACTGTTCAAGAAGGAAATGGGTCGACTGAGAAGATTATTGATCCATCAGCATCGTCAATATCAAACGTGCAGAGTGACGTCGTGGCACACCCCTCTGGAGGGTCCTCTCATGCTTCCTCAACAGGGCATTGGGGGAATAATAAGAACAGGAGGAGTAGGGCTCAGCCTATGGTAATTCATGTGAGCAAAGATGTGGTGGTGGGGACTGAAGAACCTAAATACCGTGCCCATGGGTCTCCAGGAAATCCGGCTACTCCATGGGGTAACACCTAAAGTACTCACGCTTTTTTAGTTTGTTCTTTCTCCAGCCTAATCCTTTCATCTATTAGCGTTTTATCTAACAGCTATTCTACTTTATATAATATAATGCACTACTAAATATCTTGAACCACTACGCGGGATTTCGCCTGATCAATGTTTGTAAGAATGATCAGGGGGAGAATCCAGATGCTTTCGACCCTCTGGCCTTATCTCCCTCACGAGATCCTCTGCCTCGTATGGGGGAGAATCCGGATGTCAGACTACATGAACCTTGACGCTGAACAATAACACTATCGAGATTGATCTAGATGACTTGGTGACATGGCATGGCTATTAGATCCTCGACGATGACTGGCGCACTTCCTGAATTTGGTTCAAACTTCACTCCCCAAGTGCATATATGAAACTCACATCTGATCTTTTAAAATGCTCGGTTTCTTTGCAATTTCGCAACTTTCACGTACGGTCAGGAATCTCAACTTGCCCTTGCGTCCGAAATGACACCTAAGGCTGGTGGCTGGTCTTCCGTCTACGACATCGCCTACCTAAATATTCAAACAATTGTTCGCGACCAAGAAATCAACATAAATGAATGACAAAACCTATGCCGACAATAACCAGCGTTTGGCGATCGCTACCGAATCAGACAGATTGGGGCAGAGAAAGACTGGGGTTCCTGGTAGCTTTTCACGGTTGCCTTGTCGAACCATCGATCAGCCATGCGAACCACATATGCTTACGCATTACTCGTCGTGCCCACGAGCCCGGGTGGCTTTTCAGACAAAAGAAATCTAGATGCTAGAGCTTTTTTATGCGAATGAGTATAGGCGAAGCCCTTCGATCATCAACCGACTTCTTAGGTCTTTAGCTAAGTCTATAGTTCGGTATGATTTAGTCCGTATTGAACCTCAAGTTATACATTCTTGGTGTGCCTTGTGGTGTGGCTCAGCAGACTCTATGCAGACTCAGCCCTGCTGATGGGGACATGTTGGACAGCTGAAAAAGATATGACCCCGCCCAGAATACGACAGGACTGATTCTCTTTTTGCCAGATTAATCATCGTCCAGTCTCCCGTCATTCAACATCATCAACGGCGGTGCTAGCTCAAGTGCTGGCGACCAAGCGTATACCTCTACCTGGTGTCGCAACAGACCTCCATGACTTACGCGAGAGGGCGGAGTCCGATTCGATGAGCATCCTGCGAGAACGAGACTTTAGGATTGATAATCTGGCTCCCCATGCGCCAGCGCACGCGAGTTCCCCTCGACAACGGCGGCAACGATGCCGCGCCACGAGCAGATTCCCGACCTCGTCCACGACTCTAAGATCGAAACGTCTGTCACGGGTAACAGAATCGAACATGTCTTCTACGAGCCGGGTCGCACTCCACAGGAGCGACAAAGAAGGAGGGTTGAATGCTGGGATCGCGATGTCATTCTAGGAAAAGGCGCATACGGCATCGTCTACAAGGAGCGCCGGTGCAGTCAGGCCGGCACTTTGGAGACCCTCAGAGCTGTCAAGCAAATCAGCAAATCCGTGGTCGGCGGCGAGCCATTGGATTACATCAGGGAACTAGAAGCTATTATCAAATTCTCGCATCGCAATGTGAGTACGCTGCCATGCAGTTACACCTAGGACAAGAAACTGACTAGGCACTCGGCAGTATTCCCACTGTTTCGTGCGATCTGACGGATGGTTCGAGGAGGGAGATTCAATATACATCGCGATGGAATATATTGAGCATGGCGACTTGCAAAAATATCTGAGTCGACCGCTCCCCGAGTCTGAAGCGAGGCAAATCACGGGACAAGTGTTAGAAGGCCTCCACTTCATGCACGACAACGGTTTCGTCCATCGGGATCTGAAACCCGGGGTAAGATAAACCAGAGCTGATTTCGTTACCAGTGAATGGCAGAAGGCTGAAAGTCGAATATAGAATATCATGGTTGTAGGAAAAGGTCCAGACTGGTTCGTCAAAATCGCCGACTTTGGTATCAGCAAACGCCGACAAAAAGGTGTCACCACCTTGCATACATTACAGCGAGGCACCCTCGGTTTCGCGGCCCCGGAAGTTCTCGGCGTGAAGACGGGAGGGCAGGGGGGCTCGTACACGTTCGCGGTCGACATCTGGTCTTTGGGTGCGGTGACATACTATATTCTCACAAATAAGACGGCGTTTGATAATGCCACCGACATCGTCATGTATGCCATGGGGATGGGTGAGTTTCCGATTCAGGCCCTGGAAAGGAACAATGCATCAGAAAAGGCCAAGGATTTTGTCAAGGCCCTGTTGGCTGCGAACCCAGAGTCTAGGCCGTTGGTAGCAGCAACAACTACTCTTCAATGGCTGGCCGAACCGTTATCAATGAAACCGGAGGACGTGATGATAGATTCAAGGTAAGCCATCGCATACTTCGATCTGTTGATATACAGCGCGCGAAAACCTAACCATGAAATGCTCATGAAATGATTCCATGAAATCTAACAGAATTTAGAAGTGAAGGATCGTCAAACAAATCCCTCTTTACAGACTTCTCCAAAGCCTCAGCCACATGGACGACCAACAAGAATGACATTGGAGATCGGATAGGCGATCGCTCGAGTGCTTCAGAAACCGATCTAGATGTTGAAACTGCTAAGGATGATGATACTAATGACGATGACGACGAAGAGACGCGTGATGACGACCGTGCCAACGAAAGCATGGTAAGTCAAGTCGAAACCATTCAACCTGAAACCGTCAAAGTAGTCCCACGTCAAAAATACAAGCCACCATATGTCGAAGATGCCACGGATGAATCGGCGTCCGATTGCCCTTTACCGTTGGATGTGGACGCCCAGTCTGTTCTTGATGAAGACGGGAACATGACAGAGTACGAGAAAAACGAGAGCGGTGAATCAGAGCTGGAATACGAGTCAGAAACCGATGCTTCTGACCCCGTGGCCGATGTGAACAAGCTCTGGAGCTCCTGGAACCTCCAGCCGGGGAACGATCTGCCAGTTTTGAAAAGTCTTCGAGACCAAGAATCGTTTTGGAGGCTACAGGAAGGCCTTGGAGTCTGCATGAGGCTTCACAGAGTGACGGACGTAGTGGAATCAGCGGAGCTTGGGGAACGAATGAGCGCTGGCTCAAAAACACGGTAAGGAGAGCCAACCTCGACTCTGCTCACCGATAAGAAGACTGATGTTTCTCTCTATTAGAATCTGCTACGCATGCAAACGCTCTGTACCCGAGTCAACGTCCGGGGCAGAAGGCTCTTGCGGCCATTGGCATTGCGTACAGTGTATTTCGT
Source organism: Clonostachys sp. G952 (assembly GCA_027569935.1). Taxonomy (NCBI): domain Eukaryota; kingdom Fungi; phylum Ascomycota; class Sordariomycetes; order Hypocreales; family Bionectriaceae; genus Clonostachys; species Clonostachys sp. G952. The sequence continues at coordinate 91,849 of JAPDLB010000074.1, read as the reverse complement.
GGTCGTTGAGACACGCAGCGGTTAGCTCTCAGGCACTGCCACCAAGCTGTTGCTCAAACGCGATCACCTGGACGCTTCCGAACGAGATCGGCCTCTCCATCGAGTCCCTCACCAATATTACTCGGAAACCGTTGGTTCGTTGTGGGGATCAGAATTGCAAACGTCGATTCGAACCGGTATATTTGGTAAAAGACTCTAAGACGAAAGCTTGGCTAGTTTGCTGCCCAGCGTGTAAACATGCCTCGTGTTTCGAATGTCTCCAAAATCCAGACAGTGAGGATCAAACAGACCACAAATCCCCTTGTGGAAATAGCGGAGGAGCCCAAGGCGATGAAACCTCATCCTCGAACGAATCTAGCTCGAAAAGCCACAGTACCTACCAGGAATCGGTGAGTGGCTATGCCGATGATGAGTGGGAGATTCATGAGGGGAAAGTTCACCGGCCCAATACCGAGTCTGAGAGCGAAAAAGAATATTCTAAACACTTTACCAAGCCCCTAAGGAAGAAGAAGAAGAAGAAGAGGGATACAGCCAAAGCCCGGCCTTATAGACGAAGACCCGACACCCTAAATTACGTGGAGCCTCTAACAAGGCCCCCAACAAGGCCTCCAACAAGAGTGAACACGGACATCATAACAAGAAATGCAACGTAAGTTTCGAGTGAACGGGGCGCCTATTCGAACTAAAATGAGGATGCTGACCCCAAAATCCCTCTAGACTAAACGATCATCGCTCACAATACATATCCTCTTTGAAAGCCAATACGTTCAATGGCGGCCAGATAATGTTCAGAGCAAATTTGAACTCTATGCCTGATGTCTTCTCTCTGAATAATGGCTCGAATGGGGATTCCACTTATCTCCATGGCTTAGTAGCTCGAGACATCGAGGCATGGAGAAACAGCGTAACTTCAGGGGCCTCTGATGATCTGCCTAAATCTGGACCTATACCTATAAAATACTCAGAGGCCATGGATTACGATGAAATCGATTGTAGAATGAATAGTGCGGGCCCGCGACCTCTAAGAAAGGCATACAATGGTCCACGCACTTGGAGGAACTCGCCTATCTCGTCGTCAAATCGGGCGATGCCACCACCACCGACTCAGCGACTATATGATTATGATTACGATCCCAGATACCCCCCATTGCAGCCCGCCAATCCACCATTATCAAAGGTGAATAATTCAATACCTTATGGTGCAGACGATGTAGAATATGATGGACGATCTTCACCTATGCGGGCCTACGGGGGAAATGACAAGAATTATTCATAAGACGATCAACGATATCCTCCAGTACAGCACCTTGATCCGCCATTGGCAAAGGTCAAAACTTCAAAAATCTACGGGAAGGACGATATAGCATTCTCGCAGTATCCTCCCCCGCAGTATGCTTAACATGTGGCAATGATTGTGCCCAAAGGAGACTAGGTGCTCTAGGTTACTACACGCCCAATCATTTCGGCTGCTGGAATCTGAAATGCCTTTTAATAAGCATCATATATCAATGATTTGGCTACAGAGTTATCCTCTTTCTCCGCATTTAAAGATATGGCGCGTAGACTCTTGAGTTTAATAGGCCGTACAGATATCCTAATAACAAAGCAATAGGGAAAGCTTGAGGTCAATGGGGTAAATGGAATTCAAGGGGTTATGACTAGGTGCGTATAAAACACATTCAATTGACGAGCTATGTGACTTTGAAATGAGACGTCTTATCTTAATAAATCACTTCCGGGCGTAACTTGCAATCACAAGATAGTTCTTTCCCGTGACATAACGAGCGGAAATTTAATTTCTCATGTTCTCGAATCCTTGCACGCGAAGCTTCAGTCAGCTTATGGGCAGGTTAATGGACGACAAGCAAAGCACTGGAAATCGCGTTTCAGGATATCTCGCCAATTAGAACTGCCCAGCCGCACCCACAAAGACTCTAAGACTCTTCACCGTCAAGGATAAGCCACTAATAATCTATTGACAGTATAAATGTAAGCTAAGTGGATCATCCTTTCCAGCCTGGCAAGTAGTCTTGGCTCGAGCGCCTGATATGCTCTTTTCAATGTAGCTACCGAGACACAGACAGGCGATTATATATGGTTGAGGAGTAGACAATGGCGGGCGAGAAAGCTAATGTCGATGAGAAGGCAAAGAGGTTCTGAATAAAGGTTAAAGACTTCTGCATGGCTGGAGCCTGGGGCTAGCAGAATTTATTTTTGAATTTGTAGTCAGAATGTTGAGATGTTGGGTCTGGCCTCTTCCATTGTTGTTTTATATCTTAGACTCAAACTCTCTCACAGTATATGTATAAAGACGTGATAGTGAATCCAAGAAATTTCTCTATCCTTGGAGAAGTCAAAGAAATGTAACACGGGGTAATTGATCGCGGTAAGTCTGGATGCTCAATGTTGTTGTATACTAGGTGTTGAGTGTGGCTTGTGGTCGTCTTTGAGCACAATTTGCTGTTAGATGGCTAAAGCTGTGAGAATTCCTGTGTATGTTTACTTGTGTTTCTTGTATGACTTTTATTGTGTTCAAGTCTTCAGATAGATTGGAGAAGGTCTCATTTTCCCTTCCGCATTGTATATCCGCTTGGGATTCGAGTGCCCCATCCGTATTCCCCCTTGTTTTAGACGAAGGGATGGATGTAGGGCTGCCGATCGAAAATCATACCAGTCAGCAATGCGGTTACATAGTTGGACCCAATTTACTCTGAAGGGAGGGTTGATTCGAATAGGAAACCCGAGAGGTGTCGTTGGCTCTGCGGCAAGAAGATCAAGAACGCGAAGACACAAGGTAGCCACTGTAATTTGCCCAGCTGTCAAAGCACTGTGGCATTGAAAGGCGACCACATGGCTGTCTACAGTTACTTACATCTATAGTAATTTTACTTCAATAGTAGATAGTAAGATTATGTTTTTAGTAATTTGGTCTGCTTACACGATGCTTAGATTGGATCACAATTGTATTCTTAGCTCTCCAAGGTGGGGATTGTAGGAAATGCTGTTATATCGTTTTTCTGGTGATTTCCCAGTAAGTGTACAAAATTCAAAAAACAGTGAAATGATCGAAATCCCCAATGGGCGGCTCAGACAATATGTCCACATCTACACCATCAGATACACGAGCGAGCCGTCATCTGAGTTCTCAATTCGCTAAACCGGCATATTCAGTTGAGTGATTAAATAGCGATGTGCTGGAAAGCCCAGAGAGAGCTGCTCCGGATGCCACCCAATTCCAGCTAAAGGTGTTAGCAGCATGTACTAAATCGCATCACACAGTAGGTAGGGGACATACGAATCTTGTGGAATTTCCGGAATGATCTCGAGGTTCTGATCGATCTTTTGCCGGAGTTTCACCAACAATTGATCCTTGAGGTACTCTTGCTGCGCCAGGCCCCCGCTTAGGATGAATCCCTTGATGGCCGATGTCAGTCCTAGAATGGGAGGTGCGATTTGGGGGTCTTCGTACCTTAGGATGCATGCCGTTGAGTCCGCGTGCATGCCATAACTCACTGACAGCATTGTAGATGATCTCAATCACATCTTTGAAAGCCTTAATGATTACGTCCCTACACGTGAACATGTTGTCAATTCACTACCCTTCACCGACACATGGGATGAAAGCTCGCCCGGAGGATAGCCTTTGTGAGGAACAAATAACAAATCAGGATGGTCAACATACCGGGGATAATCAAAGAACAAACCATTACCGAGTGCAAGCGCGGGTAACCTGTCGTCCGGTTCGAATTCGGGCTTGATGACTCTGTGCCAGTGATCCATGACCTGCTGAACACGCGTCTCGAATAGGCCGTTATCATGTCCGCCAGGCCAGGTTCGTAAGTGTTGCCTCGCATACATGTCGATGGCCTGATCAACCCAAACGCCTCCACCCAGACTCGAACTGAGTTGGTGGAATTGAGTTGTGTCTTCAGTCGTGTTTGGCGCCGGAATGCGGTATAAAACGGCATCCTGTTCGGCTAGTTAGTAAGGGTGATACGAGTAGGCAATCACCGAACGAAGGAGAATAACAAAACCGCCGACGTACTACCGTCATGCCACCGCAGTCAGCGACTACCACCCATGCATTCGCCTGTTAGATGGTGAGCCAAGCTTCTCGGGTAATGAATCGTCAATTGAAAGGGAACGGTTACCATTTGGTGTTTCCATAGATCCCCACGTGCGAAATAAAGAGACGCCTTGAGAGCAGCACTGTGCTCTGGGAGCTTATCGATGGAGAGAATGCCCTGCATGTCTAGCAAGTCAATCGCCTGGCTGAGCAGCGTAAACGCTTCTCCGGTCGAGGATTGGAAGAATTCGGGATAGGTCAGTATTATCTTCATGTCCTTTTTCAGAATACCTGGGGCTGTCTCGGCCATTTTTTCCAGCATCAGATTGATCAGGCCATCGAGATATTTCTTGACCATCTCCACAACAATACCATGACCGTGATTTGTGGCTACATCGAGTGTCGTCTTGTTGATATACTGAATGATAGCTTCTGTGTGGCACTGATTTTGGTAGCTGTCCATCTTGGGTAGGAGGAGTTTGAAATTAGAGAGTGCCGTCTCGTGATTATACAGCTTGCCCTTGGTCTCAATGAAGCGGAAAGTCGGGCGGCTGGAATCATAGGCGTAGGCGAGCAGCACTGGAAACTTGTTGACGAGTGTGTGATGTCGGACCTTGTCGTGCTTCTTGCCACAAGCCTGACAATCCACATACGTAATGCACGAGATCCCGGCATGGCTAATGTGACGTTAATCAAGGAGCTTCTTGCGGCACGTGAGCGGGAGTGTGGCATACGTAGCTCCCATATCAATTCCGACGAAAGCCTTTTTGCGGTGGCATGTACAGGAGGTCATCTCCGTATCAATGGGTGAGGCCATTATGAATGGACTAACGGTGAATGGAAAGAAGAGCAATTTTGGGGTTTTGGATAAGAATATCGTTTACTGAAAACACATAGAGAGGATATCTTTATGACAAAGATGGGTGGTTTCATCAGGTAACGGGTGTTGTCAAGATAAAGAGATGGTTCGGCCAAGAGCAAGATTGGTTGATCGAAGTGTGGCCGTTGCAAAAGAGATAGACCCTAGGGCGGGAGTGCTATCCAGCTGGACAATTCTCAGAACAAACTTCACCCGATGGCTGAAACCCACGGCGCGGGGCCAACGAGAACGGCATGAAAGATGCTACAGCCGACATCTCACAACATGAATACGAGAAGAGACTCTACATGTATCGCCCCATTGATCCTGGCTAAAGTTGCACGAAATGGGTTGATGCGCCAGCCATACCGACGAAAACCGCGCCCCAAAGACGACGAGCTGCTCGTTGAGGTCGACAAGTGTGGTCAACATGAAGCCTGACTTGATGGACTATCACTTCCTAATTCTGTCACTGTGGGACTGCTAGGCTATTTTTTGTTTGTTTAGCAAGCTGCTGCGGCAAGCTATTATCGTCGCACAAATGCGCTCTGATTCCAAATGGGACTAGGTTGAAACAGATAGGTAACGCGATAAGAGCGCATAGTTGTCCCGACTGGCTCTTTCTTTCTCTTGTTTGGTGGGGGGTTTCCATCGACGAGGATTTGCATGCAATCCATCGTCATTGTAATTGCACCTTGTGGCACGGGACTGCTACACGGCGCATGCGGTGAGATGATCGGGGATGGAAAATTCATTTCCTCCTGCAAGCCTTCGGAAGTTGAGGTAATTGTTTAGGTGGTTTATCGGAGCTGACGGCCAATACTATTCGATTATCGGTGTGATCTAATCGTCATGTCCTACACAGCCGCCGCCACACCAGCTTTACCCCTCTCTTGCGTAATGAAACAATTTCCGAACGTGCAGAAATCGGGCCGAAATGTAAGAGGGAATTATGAAGTCGTATGATCATTGCTGAAGGTTCCAGTTGGTTCTGCGAGGTCGCCTGTTTTGACGGAAAATGGAAATAAAGGCGTTCAAGTTGATTCAAGTCAATCCATCCCTACGAGGTGGAGAGCTTAAGTGAGTCATTCTATCTATAGCGTGGTTAAGCGTTCGCCCGTGTTTGTTCTGACTCACGGACCCCGCCCGTTAGGACCTGGCCTTTGTCAGTCCGTCTTTGTTCTGATTCACGGACCCCTCCAGGACCTGACCTTTTTCATATATAGTCCATACTCTCTTTTTTCCTCCTTCATCACAATGTAATTCCTCTTAACATCAGCCTTTCCCCCCTGATTAGTAATTGACTCGTTCATAGTCTCACAGAATGGCCTCCAACGCCGAAAAATGCATTATCAACCCGGAAGAGAGCCAAGGCGACCCTTCCATGAAGCGTAAGGAGTCACTTACAACTGCCCTTCAAGGCAAAGAGAAAGTTGTCAGAACAGGGGAGGGATCGAGTGGACCGAGCCTAGATATGCAGACCTGGAAGAGCCACGTTGTGTTGCCGCGTCTCCCGAAAGAGGCGACGCTTCGCTGGAACTATCGACAGGACCATGCCGACGACATCCCAACACTTGAAAACCAATGGTGGGAGGGACTCAAAAGCGAGATACGGAGGCTAGTCAAGAAAACATTGCCCAAGACTATCTCATGGGAGTACGTCAACGATCGAGGCAAAGAATCACTCGACACTTGGTTTCCTCTCGCAAAGGACTACATTGACCTTTGCAAGAAGCGCGACCATCAATATGGATCACTTTGCATCTACTCGGCTTGGATTTGGCATATACTTCTAGACTGCATTTTCTCGCCATCTAGTAAGAGATGGTTCGGTGATGACTGGAAGAGTTTCGGTCGATTCCACTCCAAATTTAAAGGTACCTTTTACATTCTTTGATACGGCTCCTTTAAATCACCCCGTTCTTCTTCCAACGTCTTCATTCTATCACCAATACTGAATATTTTGTATGGCCACAGAACAGGTCGATTCAATAGACAACGATTTCACCTTGTCCTTCTACGCGTGGAGGAGTGAGTCGGTGCGAATGTTGTACGCGTTCAACGGGGACCATGTTGACCCTAAGTTGGTCAAGCAAACTCTGCGCGACCAACTGGAACCCTCTTTTGCTGCTAAAGGCGCAGACGGTAAAACCATTGAGAAAACACTGTTGAGTATTGCCAAGCAGGCTATTCTTATGGATCGCCAAATGCTGGCATCCAGGTGGGATTGCAGGATCGAGATGTGTTGTCCCTCATCGGGCCAGAGGAGTGGTTTTTTGTTCACTACTGATAAAACACTTATGGAATCTGATGGCCACTTCCCGGAGACCGAATCCCCTAGCGAGGGCGCGCGTGTCGACTTTGTGTCTGTCCCCAGCCTGAGAGTACTGGGAAAGTCTGGTGCGGTCGAGGATACTAATCCGTATGTGGACTTTATGAGCAGGAGGTTGGTCAAATATTACCACTTGTCCAGACTCCACATCCCAATGTTGGTAGTGACGGACCAGCTGTCTGATGATCAGTTTGAGAGATGGGAAACAGAGGAAGCAGAAAAGGAGAGGGTAGAGAAAGAGAAAGGTGTTTATGAGGGTGCCGCTGCGGAGAATATCTGAGGCTGGAGGGAAGATGGTGAGAAGTTTTAGCTCTTAAAAGTTGCGATCTTTCGTCCATGTCTATTCGATTTTCCCCATGTCTTTAGGTTTGAAAGATTAGTCCTGCAAGTCCGCATGATCTATCGCAAGTCCTTGCAGTGATTAGCCCCCTTCAACAGTGGTGCACTAGTCTGACCTTGAGGATTGTTCAGCCGATGCCCCTATTTTTTCTTCTTCGCTTGACAAGTCTATAGTTAGTCCAGATTACGACTACATCGAAGAATGCCAAGTTCAAGAAAGTATAATATCGCGATTGGATGCATAGCATAAGTGATCTCGTGGGTGATGGTGGAGTAGCATGGTATTACGAAATTCTCACCAGTGCTTGACAGTGTTGGCCTATGTTTTCTTAACAAATAGATAATGCAACCTATATGAAGCAGTGAAATGCAAAATATAGGAGGCCTCTTTCTTGATAAAAGAGATATATTTACGCCAAGAAGACTACCATTAAGGTGAGAGTTGGCAGATAAGAACAAGGCTGCGTAAGTGATAGGTGGAAATCGTCGTGTTTTTTGGGCAGTGGTTTTCCATGCAGAATTTCGCAACCGCTCGGCGGAGCCACTAAGTGACACCATGAATACATGAATACCGCGATAGATTAAGAGGCTCAGGCTGAGGAGGACTTAGCTGGGGTGATTTCTTCACAAAATTCTGGTCTTCATTTTCGTCCCTTCAGCCCTCGAAAATCCAAGGCTGAGCCGGCGTTGGCATTCTCATCTAGGCCCCCTAAGGCATTCTCTCTAAACGCCAACCTTATCAAATATGGGGTTCACTTAGGGCTGTGCACTAAGCGCTCCCCACGAGTAGGGACACGATATCAGGATATTTTTCGTGCCTTAGATGGGAAGAGATCCTCCACTCCAGTACCCCGGATTTGTCGTACGCAGATAATAACCTTGTTCCCTAGAGTGAGATGTGAATTAATGAAAGAAGCCACGAGCGGGGCGATTTCCTTCCTCTAGGTCCTCTGCCACGACAACAGTGTTACGGTGGCTGCACCGGCGACCAATAAGAACAGCAAAATTTACGGTGGCCATGGAGTGGTCTGTCCGAAGCGTACATTTCGGTCCTCAACTTTTGAGGGTCAAAGAATCAGGTTATATAAGTTCAAAATGTAAAAGCAACTTTAATTGAAGACATTTCAGGCACTACATTGACTAAAGTAGGCATGTAATACACCTGCGGGTTACTCATGCTAACATACGAGCCAATTGAAGTCGAAGAGAGAGAGCCAATCAGCAACACTGTGAACGCCTTAGCATTCGCTGTATTGAGATGTCGGGTATGGCATCTTCTATTGTTGCTTAACTTTATACTCGGACTCTCTCTCCCGTGAACGCCTTAGCACTCCCAACTGCACTTTGGATCACCTAAGTTAGCACTCGTACGAGCTATTCTGTGATGATAATTAACATACCCTCCATACACCATCGGCACATTTGACAAATGTACACTGGCGTGTCTCGAGGTCAGATTCATGGGTGTCGGGAATCGCGACGGCCATGCAGGCCTTGGAAATAATCGCGACGTAGAAAATGTTGAAGCGCATGGTGAAAGTCAAGATAAAAGACTAGTAGACGAGTATCAAGAACGATGTACAGGGATCGAAATTTGCAGGTTGGTGTGTTGGATGAGTAGCTGAGCGCAGTAAAATGGAGTGATCAGACGAGCTTTATATAAGATTCACCTGAAAGCTCAACAAACATCATGAAGCCTAATATCGAGGAATATAACCTCTTTGACCAAATTCAGCTACCCAGGTCGCAGTCCGAATACTCCTATTCTAAAAAGGTGAGACAGGAAATGAGATGAAACAAGGCAATTGATGGTTTTTTAAACCAGATACCAGGATAAGTCCGAGCGCACCAATCGGCGACATTTTTCGGTGACATTCCAAGGTCAAGACGAAGAGGATAAATTTCCAATGAGCCGGCTGGGAAGAGGCTTTGGCCGAAAGGCTGTGCGAACCCCATCAGCCTTAACATATGTGCAGGGATGGCTAATTAATTCTTTCGGCGTGTCATACGAGCCTGCCAATCATGTTGGCAAGTGTAGGATAAGACATGCCGATCAAACATGTGCCGCAAACGCATGGGAGTTTACCCTTGGTCTGCGGAATCCTGTAGGATGCCGGCGGCTGTAACTCCTAAGTAAGGGTTGTTGTATGAAGCTAGGGATTGTCTTCCTTGTCAAGCCTTGTTTGCTGGCTCACTTGCCTATCATCCAAGCGCATAAACTTGATCTTGTAGATGGGAGCTTAATCCAGGTTTAGAGACCACAGCGTCGGTAGGATCTAAACTGCCATATTGCGATTGGGCTTCAAACACCGATTTCCGGCCAGTTTCCAAGCACGCTGCAGCGGCAGCTTTTAATAACGTCCTACAAACGATTTGGACTATTCAAGCATTATAGGTGTATGTGTACACCACTGGGCCACGGTGGGTTCCAGCATGCATAGTGAAAGCCTCTGCGGCGTTGGTAACATTGTCGTGCTCCATTTAATCGTGATGAACAGAAAGCTCGACTTCGAGGGAAAGGGGAGGAAGCAATCTCGTCAAGTTGTGCTAATTCCTGATATCTAACATCAGACAAAGAATGCTGCAAGGATTGCCAATCCTATCAGTTGGGACAGTTTTCTTGAGACAGTGACATTTTTTCATCGACAGCCTGCATTCCGACTACACATCCCCCTAGGCACGAAATTTAGTTAACAATAGCTCACGGTAATTTATTTTCCAAGCATATAATGCTAGCATTTTTTGCCAGTCACATAGTGCCACCTGAAAATATCTCCCTTATTGCGGCACTTTATTCACCAGTCCAAAGGCGGCATTAACATCATGGTCATGAATCCAAGCCGTGTTCTCACGACCGTTCACCCACTCTAGAATCTGTTGCTCGGAAAGATGCTTCCCATAGATAGACTTTGCTTTGCCTGTTCGCGCCAAGAAATCGCCCAAACGGTCTGCATGTGGCTTTCGCACCGTTTGAAACAGATATAAGGCGTTCTCCAAGTCAGTACCTTTAGTTTCGGAACCCAGTTGAATTCTCTCAAGAGCTATAAATAGGGCCAGTGCATCATCAATGGCCATACCAGCTCCAAAACCGGCATGACCTATTGGATGCGCTGCATCACCGGTCAAAACAATTCGATTGTTGAAGACCCATTGCCGCGCTATGCTTCCAGAGTGGCCGGGATAAGACCGAACTGATGGAGCACCCTCGATCAGTGCCCTTACAGTTGGGGTCCAATCCTATTTATTCTCAGCCTAGACTCGTACAGCGGGTTTTCCAGTCTTGCTGACCTTGTATAGATTCATGAACTTTGTCGGTGGTCTTCACTAGCAGCATTCCACTGCTCGTTGTCTGCTGTCTGCGCAGCTGCGTAACCACCAACAACGGCAATCAAATTCCCCCCTATTCCACATGAAACCACAAGTCAACATTGGTAGCTACCTTGATGTTGGATAGGTTTGCGTCATACCGAGAGGTGTCACGAAGAAAGTACGATCTACACGAGCATCAATTAGCACTCAAATAGCTCAAAGACATTATCAAGCCGAGTGAATCTTACGAGGGCCATCCTAATGGAGAGCTTCTGTGGGTATCTCCACTTCTTGACTGTGCCGGAATCTTTCTGGTAAAGACACGTCATAAACAACACGAAATAAAGCCCACCCTGTTAAGAAATTCTTGTGATCCGGCAACAGTTGTTGGCGGATGGCCTAGAGCTGGTATCTCAGTTACGATTTGATAGAATGGATAGAGACAAAATGTAGCGGCTCTCATGGAAGGGCTAGCGTCATGTCATCAAAAAACCTACGGAATGAATGCCATCCGAAACAACGACTAAGTCCTGTGTGACAGAACTGCCGTCTTCAAAATTAATAGTAACACTGTTATGGTCTGATTCTAAACCAACACTTCGCTTCTTCAGGTGGAGAATACTTTTGGGGACAGCGACCAAAAGAACCTTTTGAAGATGTGCCCGGTGGAAGCGTGCAGTGTAATGTAGCCGGTCGAGAACATCCTGGTGTGTATCATAGCCCAAAACTGCGTTGGCCTTCCAGTGTCTGCACTTTCGGTCAGTGCCTGATGCTATCAAGCTTTGCTTGTAACCTGCGCCAACCTGTGTATCATGGGCCACGTCGAGTGGTTTCGGATGCCAACACTGTCTTCAATGTAGCATGAACGCCGAGCCTTTGAAGGGCCCTGCAACCCGTTCGGACCAAGTCCGATAGAGGCACCAATCTCCAGCTCCTGGGCTTGTTCATATATATTGATTTGAACATTATCAAGTAACTCAGAGCAGTATAGTTTGTTAGCCCTGAGATGCCGGCGCCGATGATCCCTATCCGTAGAGGCTGAGTTGTGGCTGGGTGGGGCATCTTTATAATGCGACCTGTATTGATGCTACATTGAACGTAGAGTGGTACTTGGCTTCTGGAACCTACCCTTGTCAAGGATATTTATCAGGAGCCAGGCTAATTTTCGGTGCAAGGAAATAATTCAGAAAGAACAAGCCCAAGGCGATATCAACCCATGACCCAGTTCGCTGCAGTAGAGGAAGCGGCGTCGTAGCAGGGTTGCTTATGATGTCATTTGGCCATAACAGTACGAGTTTAGCGGGCCTGTCCTAGAAGCATAGTATGCCCTTTGTTGCGCAATAAAAACGAGACTTTAGCCTTTTAGTTGGGTCTACGGATTACTCCTTGTGACTAGGTGTTGGCGTCAAGCGCGGTTGTCAGGCCATCTCAACGGCAACGTTGTCACCGCCACCAGATAACAGTCAAGGGCATGTACCAGGCTACATCTTATTATCAAACTGGTTGATATCACTGTTTATCAAATACAGAATTCAGGGTCCAGTTGTGTAACTTAGCAGTCATAGCACTTCATAGAACAATTACTGTTGGGTCCAAGGTGGCGGGCAACAGCCCCCAAGAGCCGCTCCACCTGCTCATTTTTAACCATCTAAAGGTTCTGGGCTACATATTAGCTCATGTTGTAACTTCACCACAACAAGTTCCTCTACTAAGCGATACTGAGACTGTCTCACCCCGAAGTGGCCAATGTAGCATTCTAGCCCTGGCTTCGAACCTGAATCACACTCTTGTCCTTAGACGCTGAATCGCTAAGAAGACTATTCCTTGCTGTCACGTCTTCTGTTACGTACGATTCTTCATTACCTCTAGATATGCCCTCGTCAGTTGACAACGAACTGGCAGCAGCTGCACGATTCATTCTTCGCTGAGCAAGTATGCACAATCCGATACAGACTAGATATATGTTATGCAGTAGCACCAAAATTACAGCGAGGGTCCGATCACTTGACCTTATACTCGTAATATATCTACCCTATATAGGGAATTTACCTACGAGTATATAATAAGATTCTCTAATACTTATAGTTAAGAGCAGTAGGAATTAGGAATAGATCTATAGATATATATTTATTATATATAGTTAATTAAGTAAGTATTATTAGTATAAATAGTATAGAGTATAATAAGCTTATTAATAATACTTAATAAATATCTTAAATTCCTATAAAGTTCCTATCCTATAGTTTCTATACTCTAACTTAGTTCTAGCTTTATACTCCTCTATAAAAGTTATAAGCCTAGGAGAATCCTTAGGTAAATTAATTAGAATTCTATAATTTCTACTATTATTATATAATAATTATATTCTTTATTTATTCTATTCTATACTATAATAAATATTAATCTTATCTATTAGATACTCTAAACCTTTATTTAAAAACTATTTTTTCTTAAACTCTTTATTAAATCTATAAAAACTAAGATATTAATAGAACTTAATACTAAGATTAAATATAGATCTTATAAAGAGTATTTAGATTAGTTTTTTTACTTATAATTCTATATAGAATTTTATAAAATTTAAAATATTATTAATTCTAATAGGGAAAAGAATAAAAATAAATATAATTATTCTCTTACTCTTTTAATTCTCTAGGAAGTAATTAAAATCCTAGTTAATAAATATCTTATAGAGACTTCTAATACTCCCCCTAGTATAGATAATATATCTATAGGAATAAGTAGTTAGAGATCTAGTTTATAAAGCTTATTAGTTACTTAATCTAATAGTAATACTACTACTAAAGAATAACTTATAGAGTCTAAGAAAGCAGAGTATAAAAAAAAGAGATTAGATATACTTAAAGTAATTTCTAAGTTAAAGATATTAAATAGGATAAAACTTTAAAAGGCTGAATATAATACTCTATATTTAGTATATAAGGCTAGAGCAGTCTCTCTAATTATTATCTATAATTAAATCTTAAGAACTATTAATCTAAGAATTCTTTTCTAAATTACTATATTATTAAGTATTAAAAAATAGCTATCTATATATACTATTATTATCTATATTAAAGAAAGACTAATACTAATAGATAAGTCTATTTATAAAGTAGCTTATAAGATATATCTAAATATTATTATAAAACTAATTAAATCTAGCTCTAGTATTAAGATTATATAGTAGTACTTAGAGTAGGAAAAAACCCTTATTACTACTTATTTAATTAAGATTTATAAGATTAAAAAAACCCTAGGGGTTAAGGATTTTCTTAAAGTTATTACTATATTTAAACCTAAATAGATTAATATATAGATATAGAAGCTGATCTGATTTAAATATAAAGAAACTAAACTATAAAAAACTCTTAAAGAGTATAGAAAGTAGTTCTTAGTATTTATAGAAATACCTTATATAAGAGGGGTTACTTATTAGGGAGTCTATATTACCCTTAGTAGATACTTAAATAAACCTAATAATAAGAGTAAAAATAAGGGTAAAAGAAAGCTAAAGAAGTATTCTTATTATAAATTAAACTTTTTATTTTTCTATTCTTAATTATCTAAGGAATATTAATAAGTTTAAAAAGTATTTAATCTAAACTTATTAATAAAAGAAGAACTAGCTAAAGTAATTAAGATTAGATTTAATTAGTCTAAATAGAAAAACTTAAAAGAGAAACTTAGTAAAAGGAAAAATAAGAGGTAATTATACTATCCTAAAGATATTATTACTATTATAATAAGCTCTATATTAATAGAGATAGATTTAATCTCTAGTAGTATTTACTCTACTATCTCCTTTAAATATTCTTTATATCTTTATATACTCTTAGATAACTATAGAGTAACTTATATAATTAATAATATAAAGCTTTTTAATAAAGAAAGTTATACTTATAATAGATTAGATAATATAGTTAAAACTAGAAACTCAGTATTTCTAGTTATAGGCTAAGGTACTTATACTATAAAGAGTATTCTTAATAGATCTAATAGTACTAAGTAAGATTTAGTTTTAATTAATATTATCTATATTTAAAGCTTTTATCTTAATATTATATTAGAAGCTTTACTAAGAAAGAACTCTAATATTTAGTATCTAGAACTTAATAATATACTTTACTTTAGTACTTTTATAGCTAATATTATATTAGTTAAGCTTATTAATAAGTTTAACTTATTCTTCTTTAAATATAAAACTAATTCTTCCTATTTTAATACTCCTAATATAATTAAGAAAAGCTTAGTAGGGATTATAGTACTCTCTATAATTAATAATAAAATAATAAATATTATACTATAAGTATTTAGACCCTTATAGAATATTTATCTAGTAAGACTAGATATTAAAGACCTTTAGTATCTATAAGTAGAATACCTTAGTCTAAATATTCTATATATTATAATATATTAAGTATATAGTATTAGACTAAAGGGAACTCTAAGATTAAAATATAAGTTTTATATATAAGTATATATAAAGTAAGTTATTTTAAAATATAAACCTAAATATAAGGCTCTATACCCCTTCTAGAAGGTCTTATAGAATCTCTTTTTCTTTCTAAATAGATATAATAGAAAGAAAATAGTACTTCTTCTGAAAGAGTACTATTATAACTATATCTTTTTAAGATTATTATTCTTAAAATTAAAACTTAATATTCTTAGAGAACTATAAGATTTTAAAGTATATATAAAATAATATTTTAAACTCTTAATCTATATTCTTAAAAGTAATAATAAATATACTATATTTAGACTAAAGGAATTAAGTAATTATAAGCTCTGGATAAAAGAGCTTAGTATTAAGATTAAGCTTACTTCTATTTTAATAAAGAAACCTAATAGGTTTATTAAGTAAGCTAGTTAGAAAGTAGTAGTTAAGAGTATTATAATATAAATTATAGTAGGATTACTAGCTGAGCTATAGCTTAAGGTACTAGAAGTATTAGTTTAGCTATATAACTACTCTCTAAGAGTATTAAATAGAATAGTTATACTAAATAAAGTATTAGAAGGTTAGTTTACTAACTTCTTTAGATAGTATTCAGTTAAATTTATATATTATACTATAGCTGATCTTTATTTAAATTAGAGTAGTATTTATACTTATAGCTACTATATATATCTACTTAATAGATTCTATAAGGTTTATAGCTATATTAAGGAATTTAAAATAGCTCTAAGAGAATATATTAGGTATTTAGTTAAATATATTACTTCTAATATATATAAGATATAGATTCTAATACTTAATAGAGTTATTATAATAAGAAATATTAAGTTTAATAAAGAGAAATTCTTTAAAAATAATAATAAGAAAGAGAAAGTATAGCTAATTAGAGTACTAAACTTCTTTACTATATTAAAATAAATAAAAAAGGAAATATAGAATACTATTAAACCTAGTACTCTATATATACCCTACTTTAAGAGTATATTACTACTAGAGAGTTAAAACTCAGAGGTAAATAAAAATAAGGATATCTTACTTAATTAAAAACTAATAATACTTAAAGTTAGTAAGTATTTAGATTATATAATAGATACTTCCTTAGAAATTAATATATCTTAGATAGAACTTTTAATATCTAAATAGATATCTAAGCCTTACTTAATACTTAATTAGATTATTTAGAATAGTAGTTTAAACTAGAAGATAGCTCTAGATACAGGGTATATACTTATTTCTATATAAGGTAATTAATTTATTATAAGTTATAGTAACTTAATTACTTAAATAGCAGAGTAAATAAATAGTAAAATCTATAGATATATACTCTCTAATATAAGCTTAAAAATATAGAACCTTATTAAAACTATTAAGGATTAAAGTATTAATCTTAAGCCTAGTTAGCTAAGTTTAGATAATTCTAATATTAATCTTATTATTAGATTAGAAGGTAACTATATATCTACTAATAAATTATCTAATAATAGAAGGAAGAACTATAGAGCTTTTTAGTAACTACCTATTACTAGAGATAGAGATATTCTTTTAAATATTACTAAGGGTAGAGATACCTATTTAAGTATATCTAGATATAATAAAGTATAGAAAATAATATCTTAAGCTTAGGAAAGGGATAAAATAATTAGGAATTCTATTATAGTTAATACTTATAAATATAAAGAATTAGATTCTAATAATAAAAACTTTAAAATAGTATCTAAAAACTTATAGACTAAATTAATAGTAAAGGAGCTAGCTCTAAAAAGAAGTTTAAGATTAATATAGATAGTATATATAGTAACTACTTAATAACTATTAGTTAGACTATTATTACTTAGGAGAAATATAAGGAATTATTATAGAGGTAGTATTTATATAATAAGTAGTAGAAACTACCTAATAATACTTAGTAGAATTACTCTTAAGAAAACTAAAGAGCTTATAGTTATAGTCTAGCTAGCTTAATTAAATATAAACCTTAAATATCTCTAAAGTATAATTATACTCTTAAGTATAATTATTATAAGCTTTATATAGTTAATAGTATAAAGAATAGATATAATACTCTCTAAAATATAATTATATTAAGATAACTTAATTAATCTATAACTATCTAAAAACTAGAAGGAGTTTTAAAAATATCTATATAAATAGCTCTTTATTAAAGTAATAGATCTAGAAATTAAGAGCTTAATTAGTTAAGGAATATAGAAACTAGTAGATTATATAAATATAAAAATAAAGCTAATTCTATTTAAATAGATTTTTATTTATAAATTTAATTAAGAAGATTATCTTCTATATACTAAAATAAGGATTTATATATATAGTAATCTATAGTTAGAATTAATCTTTAAGAGTATATATATATTAATACTTACTATAAAATCTTTTTAAGTAGTAATAGTAATTAGAATATACTTTAATCTGGAAATCTAGTAATATAACTTTATAAATATATTCTTAAATATTTAACTTAGGAAGAATAATAAGGAAGTATATTACTAACTCCTAGAGAGCTATAAAATTAAAGGAAAATATATATTATTAGAGTAAGTATTATATAGGTTAAGAGAATCTCTACTTCTCTAGTTTAAGGAGCTCTTAGTAATACTTTAGCTTTATAGTTTTTAGAACTTATATAAGAAGCCTTATCTCTTTACCTTAAGTAATAAAGAAGTTATTCTTCTCTTCTATATAGATAATATAATTATATTATTCAGAAAAGAATATAAAGAGGAGATAAAGAGTATTATTAATACTCTTAGTAAGAAGTATAATATATATAATAAGATAGAGTCTAACTAGTTTCTAGATATTAGAATTAAATATTAAAAAGAGGAATATAAGATTTACTTTATATATAATATATACCTTAAAAAGATTATAATAAGATTTAATCTTAGGGAGTTCTAAATTTTTCTAATAACTCCTCTTCTAATAATTAGTCTATCTATAAACCCAGGATAAGCCTCTAAGGTAGAAGTTAAACTATATTAAGAAAAAATTAGTTTACTAATCTATACTACTATTATAATCTACCCTGATATTATATATACTATAATAGTCTTATTAAAGTTTCTTCTTAATCTATCTAATATTTACTAATAAGTAGTAAATTAAGTAATTATATATCTTTACTATATTTATTATTTAGCTATCTGCTTTAATAGATTATATAAAGAGAGTTAAATTTTAATAATTATAAGTAATATATCTTTTATAGATAATATTATAACTTATAGATTAATATAAGGATATATAATTCTACTATTTAGAGTACTAATTCTATAGAAATCAGATAGATAATATACTATTATAATATTAACTATAGAAGTAGAACTTCTAGTATTATCTAAAATTATAAAGGAGATATATATAATATAGAGACTCTTTTTAGATATTTAATTAGACTTAGGAGTATTATAGGAGATTTTTTATAATAATATTCAGATTATCTAACTAGTAGAGTATAAAAATAAGAGATTTAATACTTACCTCTGCTATATTAATATCCAGAATATATAGTTAAAGCAGGAGTATTAGAAGGGTACTTTTAAAGTATTCTATATTCTAATAGCTAAAATATCTATAGATAGTTTAATAAAAATCCTAACTTAATAATAATTTAAGTACTTTAGATAAATATTAGGATTTATTAATCTATATAAATATATTATAAAGAAATCTAAAATAAAAAGCAGAATAAAGTAAATCTCTTTTTAGCTATCTAATATACCCTTAGATAAGAACTAATTATATTTTTTACTCTAAGCTCTAAGACTTTTCTATACTCTATAGCTTCTTATATAAAAGTTAATTTAAAGCTTCTAATTTATAGATTATATTCTTTATTTCCTTATATAATATATCTTATTTATAGACTACTTCCTATAATTCTATATTTATCTCTTCTTTCTAGTAGAGTTAATTAAGAAAATCTTTAATTAATAAATTAAGCTCCTTAAGCCTCTTATAAGTAATAATATAGTAGGGATTAGAGTACTAGTTTTCCTCCTTATTAATACTTATCTTATTATTATTTTAATAAGTAGGAGTTAGAAGAATTCTAAGTTCCTTAAGGACTTAGAAAATAATAGTATAAGTAATAGCTATTATCTTATCTATAAAGATCTATCTAAAGCTATAGAAGTACTTAATAGATTTATTCTTCTTCTATAGGAAGGAATAGAGAATAGTATAAATATAAATAATCTCCTATAAAGACTTATTAGAAAAATCTTATAAGATTATAAAAGTATTATTTATAGTAGTATTTTCCTTATATTTTACTATATTATATATCTTAATTCAGATTTAGATCTAAGTATTAACTTTTTTATAAGAGTTACTATCTATATAGAACTAGTAATATTTACTATTATTAAGATTATTATAATATCTATTAGAATAAGTATTAAAAATATAGATATAGCTATAATAATAGTACTAGTAATTATAAAGAATATCTTATTTAAGAAGAACTTAATTAGCTTAAATTAAGATATTAAACTTAGTATCTAAAGAGATAGTATACTATTTACTCTTTACTTTAGTAGATATTTAGAAAGAGGTTTTAAGTAAAATCTTCTAAGATATAATTATCTACTTAGAAATAATCTTAAGATTAGAATCTTAGCTTTCCTTCTCTATAGTATTAAAATATTTATTATTAAGAAGCTTAAAAGTACTATTTACCTTCTTAAGATAATTATTATTATTCTCCTTCTAAAATTCTATAAAATTAATAAGTAAACTTAAAATTATTAAGAAAGAATATAAATTACTTACTATAAACTTATCCTTCTTAATAATAGTATAAGTATATAAAGCTAAGTAAATTTTAAATTAAATAAGTAGATCCTTAGTAGAATTATTATAATAAAGAAAGAAAGATAATTCAGTCTTTAAGGAAGAAGTAACTATATTACTATATATAGTCTATAGAGTCTACTTTATAGGAGTTTTTCTAATAGGGAAGAGATAATTAGTATTACTTTTAGTACTTACTATCTTACTAGCCTTATCTATAACTAATATAATAAGTATATAAAGATATTAGATAAGACTTATTAAAGGTAAAACTTACTAAACTAAACTTATATAAAAGTATAAACCTTTAGGTCCTTAAGTATATTCTATATAGCTTTAGAAGTAAATAAGGAGAAGATATTATACTTATTATATTTAAGAGAGCTCTAGTAAGTTCTCTTTAGTAAACTAATAAGAGGGTTAATAGTATACTTTTTAAATACTAAAGCTAGAGCCTTTAAAACTAAGTATATTATTTTAATAGGGAACTATAAAGGATTATAATCTATTACTAGGTAATAAGAATATTAAAGCTTCTACTAGAGATAATAATTACTTAAATAAACTAACTTAAGAATAAATAGATTAGAGAAGTAGGAGAAATCTTAAGATATACTCTTATTATTAGACTTATTATAAGCTTAAGCAGTTTTAGTTATATAAGTATTTTTCTTAGGAGGTATTTTATAATACTTATAAGAGAAAGCAGAAGAAGGAAATAAAGCTTAAGAAATATAAAAAAGATATATAGGTTTAGAAGTCTAAAAGTAAGAAGGTTTATAATAATATATATAGTTATAAAAGGAAAAAAAGTATAAGTTTAGAGCAGGTAATTTAATACTCTAATAAATAAAAATAAAGTATAGTTAGAGTATTAAATTATCTACTTAGTAATATATTTAAAAATACCTATATTATAAGCTTAGTACTTATAATAGAAATAAAGTAAAAGGAGAGAAGTTATAAAAAGATAAAAATAGTACTTTTATACTTCTAAATTAGCTATATATATAACCTATAATATAAGTAAAGAAAGTATAGTTAATATATCTATATCCTTAGGCTTAAATAATCTAATTCAAATTATTATATATATTAATTTTAAGCTATAATCTCTTATAAACCTCTATAAGTATATATTAAGATTATTAAGACTTTACTTAGCTATTAAATTAAGTATCTAACTATAACCTACTGAACTTTTAGTAATCTGGAGGGTATATTATATAGTAGTACTAAAATTATAGTAAGAGTCTGATTATTTAATCTTATACTTATAATATATCTACCCTATATAGGGAATTTACCTATAAGTATATAATAAGATTCTCTAATACTTATAGTTAAGAGTAGTAGGGATTAGAAATAGATCTATAGATATATATTTATTATATATAGTTAATTAAATAAGTATTATTAGTATAAATAGTATAGAGTATAGTAAGCTTACTAATAATATTTAATAGATATCTTAAATTCCTATAAAGTTCCTATTCTGCAGTTTCTATACTCTAACTTAGTCCTAGCTTTATACTCCTCTGTAAAAATATAGAACAGAAACGCAAAATGCAAATAGACTAAATAACGGCCAGTAAGAGCTACTACACGTCAAAATAACAGAAGATAATGTGAAAAGGAAATGCCCACCCAAATGTAGCCCCCACTGAACTTTGGTCCGTGTGATACAGGCCAAGCAACCAGCGGGACAACCAAACTACAACCCTCTCCCAGTGTATTTCTCACAGCAAACACGATGGCACGAGCTTCCGCATCCTCAGAAAAGACATCCGCAATCCAAGTTGAGACAACTGGAAAGCCACCAACGCCTGCTCCAAGGGCGAGGTAAGCAAAGAAGTGAAGCCCGTACGAGACGTCCCAAACTGTGAGAACAACGTTGGAGAAGATGGGCAAAATGGCAGAAAGAAGTGCAGGCTGGTACCTCTTCTGGCGCAGATCAATCCAAAAGGCCACAATAATGGCAGATACGACCGTCACAGCTGAAGAGACAGTGCCCAGGTTATTGACCATCGCAGTGTCGTACCTCTCTGGCTGAGACTTGAGCCAGAGGATGAATGGAAGACCTGCACCGTAGATGCTGTTTGACAGACAAGTCAAGCAGAACGAAAGCGTACATTCTCCAGTTCTTGAAGAGCCGCTTCCAGATGCTGCGATTCAAGCCAATGCGTTTCTGGAATCCGTCGGCCTGGATGCGTGTCCTTGCCAGCTCCTATTCTGCGTCGGTGAGCCAGCGGGTTGTCGTACGTTCCGGAACGCCAGGGAAGAAAATGAATACGCTATATCGTGTCGACGCAGCCTCTGTGGGAGAAAGGCGCAAACTACTCACACGGAAGCAATGGGGATTGTAATGACCGTGCAAACGCTGAACAGCCATCTGTACATGTTAGAATATGTATCAAGCAAGCTGTGTGCAGTGGGTCAAATACCTCCAGCCATGCAACCCATTCATGTTGTGAAGGATTGTATATGCTGCAGCTTGCAAATAGCCTGCAAACATTGTGCCGAGGGGGTTCGCACAGAAGTATATAGCGTTCCGTTTTCCGAGCTCATTCTTTTTGTACTGTTGTTTAGAGCTGCTAGATGGCGGACAGAATTTGGGAGCAACGAGAGCCTTAAGATAATGATCTTGCGGAAACTTCATAGGGAAAGGTATATTGTAACTTGCTGACATACCCATCTTCCTGAAACGTTAGCCAACTGCAAATCTCATTAGTGAATATGATCAAAATACTTACGAATTGATGACATGCAAACAACCGATATAGGTCGATGTGGCACTTAATACAACAAAGAATCGCATTACAGCCAGTTGCTTGTAGTCGGTCACAAAGGCGGTTCCAAGTGTAAAGAGTCCCCAGAAGACTTCCGCTCCAGGAAGGTAGTAGTGTGCACTGTACCGCGTCAACGCATTATTCACTTGAGTTTCGTAGGATTTACCTACGGAATGCGAGTGAGGATGATGTTACTCGGAATCTAAAAACACCGTATACTCAACCTCGTCTGTAGAGACGCGTGTGTTAGTAAATTGCACTTTTTCTGTTACAGTCAAAAATACTCATAAGCGGCGTTGATGTAGTTCAACTAGTCTCCAGTTAGATGAAGATCTTCCTTCATGCCGGACACATACGCATTGTCTGGTCGCTGTCAGCTTGCACAATCCGTGTGGAACTCCAAGCCTGCACTTACTTAGTGCCGACACGTCGAGATACTTGGTGAAAAAGGCCAAACAGGCATAGACCAGGACCAGCAAACCAATCTTTTGCACGAGCCTTCTCTCTTCTAATGGCATCCCCTTGGGATTCCATTTGATGATCTCTGCGAACCGAGAAGTAATAGACAAGACTGCTGCATAAGCTGTAAGGAGGAAACCGAATGGAGGAAGAGAGCCTTGGGTCAAATTTGACCCTTTAGTAGGAATTATAAATTTCATCATGCCTTCTAATCACGCAACGATAATTTGAGTAGGCTCGCGATGGAATTGAATTATTGTACCCATATCTGATGGTATCATAATAGTCAGTAATTCGCCATAGCCCTTGACTTGGTAATTACCTCAGTCCATATGGTTGCGGTGAAGTTTAACTGGGGTCACTTTGAGGGAAAAGGAAGTCACCGAGGTCCGAGGTCTCATTTGATGATACCCATGATCGTTGATTATCCTCTCCATCCAAAACAAGCCCATTGTACGAAATGCTCATGGCACCTTTTACCACGTGCAGGTATATCCAGAGCCCCAACACATTGGAGACCCTACCTGAACGGTTGAAGAACCATCATTAGGCGTTTTGTCTCCATTCATTTCCCGAAATATATGATAGAATCAGATAATTCGGGCTTTGACCTCCGCCCCCTAGACATTGTATAACAAATACCAAGTCTACTAATCTCCGACCTGGCACCCTTATCGTGGATAGAGCAATAAGACGTCACATGCGGGAATACCGGGGAATACCAAGGACGGGGAGTTGCAACATAGTAGGTTTAGCTTCTCCACGCTAACTTGGGCGATATCCCTCCGGTTGGAACCAGATGGAGCCATGTAGTGATGTGCCATATTTGTATCGATGGTACCATGATTCGGGGCTTCAGTTCAAGCATTATCGGAAGATATATTTACTGGGACAAAGACGCGGTGAAATAGAATAGATATCACACATTACAGGCTACTTGTCAATCACCTCTTTGTTTACTAGCGGCTCTTGCTCTCTAACTTGTTCGAGATATTAAAGCCATGGCTCCATCCGCTGCAGATGCCGATACTGGCATCGCCACTACCACAGTCCCGGTACAAGCGAAGTTTACAACGTCGTGACAGTCAGCCATCCGTGAACCTTTGAATTACAGCGGATCCCTAGACGAATACAAGTCATTTGATGCCACCCCTGCCATTGGAAGGGAGTTTCCAGAGGTCCAACTTACCGAGATCCTCAAAGACGACACCAAGATCAGAGACCTGGCCATTACTGGTACGTTGATAGGAAGCTTGAACGTTCATAGAAATCACCACGTAGATTGTCTAGCAAATATGGTAGTTTCTCAGCGCGGTGTTGTTTTCTTCCGTAGCCAGGATATAACCGTCCCGGATCAGAAGGTCCTTGCTCGTAAACTGGGTGAGCTCTCTGGGAAACCAGAAATTTCAAAGGCATGATATGACTTATCTCAAACGTATTGGAAGTTTGAAACACTTGTATTAATGAGATATCTGTCCACCTTAGCTCCACAAGCACGCCCTGTCTAACAGCAAGAGGGGCATCGCTGTCGATGATAAGGGAACTCTGAACGACGAGATTTTTGTTATCTCATCGGAGGCATATCTCTTACAACAATGTGTGCGATAAGTGCTTATATTAACCCAACTTGTCTAACAAACCCGGAAATTCTACAAAGAGAGATTTTCCGGTTTCTTAAAGCAGTTTGCAAGCAAGGAATGGCATTCTGAGTAAGCAGTCATCCTTCGTTTTCTTGTTTATGAAGTCTTTGACAGGAATAAGCAATCAACTGACATTTGGCCGACGTTTCCTTTGAGCGAGTTCCGTCTGACTACTCAATTTTGCGTATTCACACAGTGCCGGCCAATGAACCTGGTGGTGACACCCTGTGGGAATCAGGGTGCGAGGCCTATGAGCGCTTGTCAACTATTTGGCAAAGGTTTGCCGAGAGTCTGACTGCAACCCATCATCAGGTGTGTTTTGATCAAGCATGAACGAAGTCCTGTTCAGGAGCTGACCTTTCGAAAGTCTAATGTCCTAGAAGTTGTCGAAAAGCATGGTGTTGAGCTCATCAACGGCGAGCGTGGGTCTCCGAGAATACTGGGCTCGACTTCAAGGCTTCGCAGTGAGTACGGAGCAACATTCGATGCTATATATTCGCTAACCTATTACAGCTCTGTTGTGCGGACGAACCCAGTGACGGGGTAAGTATCATTACCATTGTACTACAGTAGTCATAGCAGTCACTGATTATTCTAGAGATGGAAGAGTCTGTATGGGCTCGGTGCCCAGGTGGAGAAGGGTTGGGTTGACGGCGTGACGGAGCATGAGAGCGAGCTGATTAAAGCTTACTGTGAATTCCATTCCACTTCATACCTACCCATGAATAGAATTGACGGAGCACAATAGTTTACGATATCGTTGCCAAGAACCATGGAGATGTTGCTATCTGGGACAAGTGAGTATTATTAGACACACCCCGTATAAGTTCATCCAGCTAACTTCTCCCAGTCGCTCGACCTTCCACACTCCAACAAAGTAAGATCACTCTGCCACATCTACTTAAGATTGCTCACTAACATATTCCAGCGACTACGAGGGTGTGCGCCAAGGCAATCGAGTCGTTTCCATCGGCGAGAAGCCGTACTATGATCCCAACTCGGTATCTCGCCGAGAGGCTCTGAGCGCCCTTGCAAATAGATGAACTGGATCCTCAAGTACAGGAGAGCCTCTAGGCCAATTGGCCGTAATTTATTTATGTAGCTAGCTGGCAGCGTCTCCGAGTCCGTGAACCATGAATTCATTCTGCTCTATGTGAATGATACTAGTAATGGGACTCAACCGACCAACACTGAAGGAGAGAAATAGTCTAACAATCGAGACCTATGGCTATTGGGGCTTTTGACGAACTTGCTGGAATTTGACTTTAATTTGGTTCGCCCGTTTCTTTGGCACTTTCCCGCCTTTTCACTCATTACACCCTTGTTGAGCCTCTTATCACAATAGCAGTTTTTCCAAAGGGGCTACTCACCCTGCCAAGCTGTAGCTAGAAGTTTCTCTACCGTTGTTAGATGAAGACCCGGAAAGAGTTTGTCAACCCTGCGGTTGTCATGCGGCAGGATACCAGCGCCACTTATCATCATGAGAGAGAACCCTACTAGCAGAGGCATGAACTCGCTCTCCGGGATGCCTTCTGGATGCCATACAAGACTGGCTTCCCCTCTTCCTAGTTTCTCAACCGTATCATACACCACGTCAATTTTAGAGCCTAAGGGCAAGTGTTAGGTAACCACATCTGAGAGCCAAGGCTATGGAAGAGCATCATGACATACCACGGATTTTCTCGGCGCATGCAACCAATTCATTCATGGAAATATCAGAACCTGATAAAAGGAGGCGCTCAGGCCACTTGTCCGTGTCAAGAAGGTGGACAATGACTCGGGCGAGGTCTTCGCTGTAAGTGACGGTGAATTTATTATCACCAGTACCAGGAATAACCGCTTTGCCTTTTTCCATGTCTAGGAACACGCGAAACGGCAGGAGGTTGCTCTTAATGTGTGGCATTCCCCAGTAGTCGGAGAACATGCCGACGGAGATTCGGACGTACTGGAGTTTCGTCTTCTTCAGGGCCAGTGCGTTGGGAATCCACCCACCAACTGCAAGTCCGGATGCTGGGTCGCTGTTGTTTGTGTTGAGCATGTGAGTAAACAGGAAATATTGATTCGCATGAAGAATTACATACTTTTCATCCATGAATGAGAGGAATTCGCTAGGAATGAAACGGTCGGTCGTGCAAGACTTATCGGCCGCCTGGATAAGGTTCAGTTGCGACTGACTTGCAGCTTCAGTCTTCAAATTGACTGTCGATATCACGGTGTCAATCTTCCGGTCCTCCAGAATCTTGGTAAGAGAGCCGACGTCTTCGTAATCGACTTGGAGAAACTCGGGACAGCCGGCGATAGATTCGGTTGGAGTCTGTTAGATAAGTGAGCCACAAGTAAACTGCCCATGTGCGAGGTATACCATACCTTGCGCCCCATGACGAAGACTTTATGGTGAGGTCCATCGAGCTGTAGCTGCTCGACAATTGTCCTGCCCACTGCCCCTGTTCCTCCAGCGATAGCTACAACAACCATGGCGGCGAGTGTCAAATCTGTTTTTGAGGGCGTAAGTTGACTTTATGGTAGCGAGATGACAAATGTAAATGTTCAAACAAGAGATTGATTCTACAGTCCATGATGCGTTTATGCTGCGACACTTTGGCCATTATATATATCGTGTTCTGGAGTGGATAAAAATCGTGCCGCGGAGTTGCTAGGATTCAGTTCGTGGATCAAGTGGACTTGGACTCATGGAGTTGGTGGACTTCCTAACGCCGCCAGAGTGCGTAGCTGGCGGAGTTGCTTCGTCTAAACCCGAAACTCGGACTCATGAAGCACCATGCCGTGCCATATCTGGCTGTCATCTCCCAGGAGCTACAGACGTTGCAATGTATTAGTTACACCAGTAGTGAGTACATGGATTGGAAGACATGATAGTTGGTGACCAAACCTGCTTTTTAACCGACAAACACTGTTTAGATGCTCCCTCGTGGAGACTTTTTCTACACTCGGCTACTCGTGGCTTGCAGATGTATAACTCGTCTATTCAGACATGGATGATCACGATAAGTGATGTTCATTCCTATTCTCCTCCCCCAGTTTTGTAAGCCTTGAGCCCTCACGAGACTGATAACAGCTTTGCAATAAATAATCCTCAATTCCATCTTCCTTTTCAACCTCAATCATCCTTGACATCTCCAAGCTGAGGATAGTCTTACAAGCAAGAGCACTTGCGGCAAACCTCCCCACAACCATGATTGAATCAGCGACGCTAAAAAAAAGTAGGCTCGAGAAGAGAAGTGTGCCAAGAATGGTATGTACGAGAATACCAATATCGAGTAGCCAGCGAAGGCTGAGGAAGGCTAGATAGCTATTCTTTCCGCCCCTAGATTCTGCTCTGGCAGGGGGCTGGAGAATGCAGGGCACAAACTCGCGATGAATCCACGATGGGAATGCTTGCCTTCGAATTACTGGATGTATTATCCGGATCCGTAGAGCTAAAATGAGAGTCGAAGCGACATGTATGATGAACGCGAGGCCCAGCCAGACTGGTAGTAACACGAACGTCTTTGGGGCGAATGCGATGATGGCATGGACTGAAAGCTCGTGGATCATTAAGACGATGTTGGCAACCGCAACAACGGCGACCACATACTCTATGGCAGTCACCAGAAGCCGGCAAAGCAAACTATAACGTGATGGTAGCTTTATAGTCGGGCTCGAAGAAGGCGCTAATCGCCTATCGATGGACAACGGGACCCAAGTGTCGCTGCTGGTCATTGATGATGCAGGATTTGATATGGAGAGCAGGAGAGCGAGTAGTGGCCGTCGAATTCCCAGGAGCGCCAGATCTACTGTCGAGTTGTCCAAGCTCTGCAGGATCATGGGAAGTAGACCAAGGATAACAGCGCTGGCTGCCATCTCGATTTTGCGATACTCTTTAAGCTCGTCTAAAAGACAGTCTATAACTCTGTATGCATTTTCTGTTTGGTTCTTATAACCAGCCAGCCAGTCACTGCATGAGTCCTGGAGCATCTCCTGGAGCATACCATTCCAACTTGGGAAGAACTGGTCGAACTGCGAGGTCGGCCAGTATTTCGCAGGGCAAACAAGCATTATGGTTGCCAGGTAGATGGAGCTTGCGCGACTCATGGCTTGTGAGGGTAGTATGACTTTGTCGCTAGAAAAATGCAAAGAATGGATTTCTTCTGAAGGAATATCGAGCATTAGCTTTCAGACTGACAGTACCGAGGAAAACCAAGATGAGCACTTTAACATCAAGCGGACGCATACGCTTAATATCGATCCAGTATTGACCAGGACGAAAGAAAAGAAACTTGCATGATAATTTTAAAGAACACGTCCTTGCGCATGTAAGCGCCGACCCGCATAGATCTAACCCTATGTTGCTTTAGCGACCAACCGGCCACTTCCTAGGGGATCCAACCGGCCAAAGGTTGCATGCAAAGGTCCCATGCTTGGTTCGCCCGTGCCTTTTTTAATGAGCCTTAGCAGTGGTCGCCTTGTAGCACACCTCCATCCTCATTGCTGACTGCATAATATCCTCCTTGTCCCGTGGATGCTTACCAGAGCAGGCGGATAAAAGTACACATAAGCCCTTGGCAAGGTGCTTTGTAATAGGGGCAATCTGTAAATTAACTAAATTCATTGTGATGAGATTTCGGGTCTGGGATCTTCCAGTGGCGTTTTTCACTTTGTACTCGAACTCTCACTCGCTAGATACAGACCTCCGCTTTTGAAGGTAAAATTCTTTCTCGCTCCTAGCTGATGATAGAGTACCTAAATAATCCTTTAGTTTAAACCAAAAATCAACTGAAATGTATTCACTATTATATTGTCAAAGTCGGAATATTGTTTTCAGCTTGCTTATCTAGGTGCATCTGTGATCTGTGCGCTTCCAATCTCCACATCACCTGCTCAGGTATTAGGTCTTTGGACCAGACTCATGAAGCAAATAATTCCTATCTCTTGCAACGGATAATTCCGTACTACTAAATGGCCTTGAATCAGAAATTAGCCAAACTGTCAAATGAAGTACCTAAATTAAGGATGCTTATCTCCCAGTGTTGTCCATGGTCCTCCACAAGGCCAAAATCTCTATCTCGCTTACGATTCTCATGGGCGAGATTAAAGTGTAAACCGAGAGACAGGATGGTAATCATAAAAGTCAACGCACAGCCTGTTGCACAGCCTTTGACAAAGTAAGGGCTAAAGATTCAATCAGGCCTCGATGTCACGCAATTGCAGAATGAGACACTCACGCGTCTGATTTCGGATATAAAGTGCTGCTCACAAAGGAGCTACACTGGCCAAGTATGGCAATAACGGCCAAACCCACACCTCGTTTTGTTTCACCTCCTTGGTTGTTGAGCACCCAGGTAAGGTTGAGTTGCCAGGCAGGGGAACACTCCTATGACTGCAAGCCAGACCCCAAGATATCGGATTTTGTTCTTTGCTTGATCCTCCATTATAGTGAGTAAGAGATATCCTATTCCAGCGACGGTAGATAAACCGGCAATAACATAACCCCTGTGCCCGAATTTGTCAGAGAAGAAAGCCGCGGCAAGACACACCAGAAATGAGGCGGCGTATGGCGGAGCCGTCAGTCCTTGGGATTGTATGCTGGAGTATCCGAGGTTCTGGACAATGGTAGGAAGAAAATTAGCAAGGCCGGGGAATGAGTAATTGCAGCAAAAATGAATCATAGCGTGAATGTAAGGTTGGTAATCACCCAAGCCAGCCGTAACTTGATTCCAATTAAGTTTCTCTTTCTTTGTCGTGTCCCTTGTACCCAAGCGAGCAACAGATGCCTCCTTTTACTCTTCATTCAAAAACTTGGCTTGTTGCGGCGAATCAGGAAGGAAGAAATAAATAAATGGCGCGAGAATAATTGCCGGCCCCCCCTCTGGAAATATCAGTTAATATCGCAACAATTCGGTAACTGGGCCAAGGGGGGATTACCAATTAACAGAATAAGCCTCCAAGTCTCAACCGAAGAGTGAATTTGCGATATTCCGTAGGCCAGAGATGAAGCGAAGCAGTTGCCCAACGGGGACATGCCAATCAATATAGCAACAAGAAGGCCGAGTTCTTTTCGCTGGTAAAACAACGAGAGAAAGTATGGTGCTCCTGCACCGAAAGCAGCCTCAAGTATACCTAAAGCGGCAGGGCACGCACATATTCCGGCCATATTTTTGACAGTTCCGGTGCATGTAGCAGCTATTCCCCACCTGAGATTATGAGCGACGTCTAAATCCAACCCTATATAGAAACGCTGACTCACATCAGACTGAGGCCAGCAATATATAAGTGTGCTGGCAGAAGCTTCCACAGGAGGGTTGTCCATTCGAACAGAGTGTAGGTGATGTAAAAGGAATTAAGAACCCATACCCACTTCTGAAGTATTAGTGGACCAGAAATATCTGAACCTAGGATGAAAGGCGTTCACAAACCTGGGAATCGTTCAAACGAAGATCATCCTGTACCCCTGCGGTTTTGGCATTTCCTATATTTCCACGATCCAGGTAAGAACACAAACTAGGGGGAGCATGTGGCGGTCGATCTAAGAGAAGATATACAAATAAGCGTCTGCTCAGGATAAGCCATGAATCCACATACCTTCTTCCTGATGATGGACTCCATCTTCTGCGAGACAGTGATCGCTGACTCTCTCGGCTTATCCATATCTCGTGCTTCGTCGTGTATTACGCTAACATTGTCTTTGTTTCTAAGTTCTGTCATTGTGTTGCGGTAGACGGATGTTCTGATCAAGCGAGATTATGTGTTGAAAAGTCAAGCTTGTCGAACCAGGACCTAGCGTGCGGTTGATGGGTGATTTATACATACGAACATGAGCATATATATCAAGACAAAGCACAGGCCAATTTCGAATTTCCGAGTCGTGCGGAAACGGAATACCTTCCCATAAAGCCCCCCACGACATAACCTAGTTCATCCGTCCTTAGATGTGGGATTTGCGGGGAAATGGTGCACGCCTTTTCCGAAATATAATGGCCGTGTGGAGGTGGATCTTTCGGGATTTGGTTGTGGGCGACTGGAAGAAACTCTATTGGTCGTCGGAACCAGCTGGAGCAAATACCTTGAAGCTGGTCAGTGCCCAATATCGCTCTTCCGTGGACACGTCTTGCCCTCGAAATTGCTGTACTTACGTGTGTTCTGCATCTGAGCTAATAAACGGCATTTGGGATTCATTCCTTCCGTTAGGTTGTTACATCTAACATGAACTTACAACTTCTAAGATAGCTTTTACAAATTTAATGGTACGCATAGGGCTGGATGATGTTAATTCAATGAAATCTCAGGAGGCTACAATGCGGATAGCTATTGAACATATTTTTCGGCCAAATCCCAGTATTGCTGGAAACCCACAGCGATACAAACGTCTTGAAAGTCCATGTTTGTCTGGGGGCCCCTATCTTTACGGTGTAGACCATCAAGAGATGCTCGCATAGCCTTGATGCCGGCCGCGAGCATTGTCAGTGGATAGGCAACACTGCAATACCCCATAGAAGCAAGCTCATTATATGACAAGGCGGGTGTCTTTCCACCCTCTATTACATTAATGAACGAGGGAACTTCGGGACCCAAGTCCAATCGAGACTGCCTCATATATAAATTGTAGGCGGCATGAAGCGAGGCCAGAAACTCACGCTTCGGGCTGAGTTGATCTTCAATCACGATACCTGCAGCTCCTGCTCGGGCATACCCTTGTACAGTACGCCAAACATTAACCTCATTCCCATAACCAGTATCCCCATCTACCATAACCGGCACATTGACAACACGGCAAACCTCGACACATTTATTGACGAACAATCATCTCGTGAGGTTCGAACCAAAGAAGAAATGGAAGCGGTCCTTTCTCTAGATGAGAATCTATCTGCCACTGGAATCCAAGTATTGAAGGTGCATATGAGCGCAATGGATATTCCTTGGCGCTTAAAGAACCAAATTGCGCTCATTAATGCAAGAGTGAAATCTAAGGCGCCGGGAAGTCAGACTCCTCACAGTCTTAGCACCTTTTAGGCGTGCTTATCAAGAGCCGGGACATGGACAGTTAACAATTAGTATAAATAGAGAACAGAGTTGGACTTTTTTGCTGCTTATTGCTTGATAAAACCCAATACGCTGTGAAGTCTAAGCTGTTGCTCACCTGCTACAGCCAAGATAAATTTGGGCAACAGTCAGCGGCGCAGGAAATTTCATTGCTTCCGCATCCAATCCAATAGTATACGCTATAACCCCCGAATTTTTTAAATGCTAAGCTACTACTTTTCGAGATAAATGATGCGACTCTGATCTTGAGTATGTCTGTATCGGCTATGAAAACACAACCAAACCCAGACTCCCTAAGGATCTGACAACCAAATATTTTAATACTCAATCTAAAACATCGGTTCAAGGGTTTCTACGATTCATTTCTAAATTCTCGAGGATAAGTGTGGAGATAGTGAATGATGTGAAGTTAGCTGGCAAGGCGAACTATATCCAGGCTTCCCCGCGTTCTTAAGCTGGGGCAGAGGTGGAGCTAATCACTAATCACCTCGGATAGCTATATATAAAGGCGTGTGATCCCAACCGAAACCTCCGAAATTTCCGCCACCTTCTAGTAAATTTTCATCCTATCGTATCATTGTCTCCGCCATCAATCGGACCAGCTCATGGCGCATCAGAATCCCCAAAACACAACTAGCTCTTTTCCTCACGGTCGGGTCTATAAGGCCTGTTCCGCTTGCCAATCTCGAGAAGGTTCGATGTATAATTGAGGATAGATCCAGCGGATCAGACTGTACACAATGTCGAAAGTAAGGAGCTATATTACCCAGTCGGTACCGGGTAAAAATATTACTAATCCGGATAAGGGATGGTATTCCATGTATTTTTGAGATCAAGAACAGGGTTTACAACTCAAGCAACCGTTTGAAGAAAAGTAAACGCAAGCGATCAAACCACGCAGACGACACCCCATTTGAATCCGATAGCCCAGCTTCGAGATCTGCGATAAATCCTATTCAAGTTAGCAACAACAGCACAGAAGAGACGGATTTTGGTGCTCGAAGTTCAGCAGATGCCCTCTTAGTCTTGTCGGATGTAGCTGCGAGACATCAAGATGTGGCCACTTCGCCAAACGGATTAGATCACACAACTCAAACCGAAGGCACTTATTCTCATCCAGCGTCTTCGATCGATGAGACTTTTAGAGACCCGTTGAACTCTCCATGGATGAGCGAAAGGTTCCAGAACGAGGTCTCTACATTTAGTTGTCGTCTGTTTTGGGAAAAACCATGTCCTTCCATATGAGGCCTTGATCTATCTGCGCTTTTTTTCTTGAAGCTCTATCCTTTCTTCCCATTCATCCCCGACGGGTACTACCTTTGCATGACCAGTTCCAAGCCCGACTTACAGATGATTAGAACCATCTTTGAAGATGATGATATCCTTCTGGAGTGTATTCGTACAGTGTCCAGTCGTTACTACCACCTCCCCAAGAGCGCAATTGGTGGATTTGAGAGGAGTTGCGAGATCCACAGCAGGTGTTGGGACTGGGTCAAAAAAGAGATATCTAAAGTCATCTTTGAAGGCAGTCGTCCCAATGCCATGCTATCTGTTATTGAGTCTCTCCTTATGCTGGCAGAATGGGTGCCAAGATCTATTCACGCGAGTGTCGATATTCCTGATCAACGCCATCGTGGTAGTGACAACCAAATGTCACAACCTACTCGGTTCATAAGCAAGCAGCTATGACAACCAGCGTTCCGAACAGACCACGTTGCTTGGTAACTCATCGCCTTGACTATTTTGCTTGTTTTCAAAATATTAATCAGTCTTAATATAGGTCTTCCGTTGGGAATGCATTTCTGCTCCTACGCTCACTCTCACAAGACAAACGTTATTGTCCTATTATCAAGAGCGCAGATAGATACTCAATCACGCTATTCAGTTGCCTCGTCATGTGTCAATCACTAGCCCGCCGCCTCGCAAAACAATCTCTGATGAGATTTGATGAAGTAGACATGGCTCAAATATCAGAAGCGTTCAAGAAGCGCAATATGCAGCTAGCTGATCAAGGGATGGACCCAAATGACGCCCGAGAATTAAGCCTTAGGATATTTAACGAGTTCCACGAAGCGTTTGTTGAGCTAATGAAACTTCTCGCCCGAGCTCAAGAGGTCCTCCATCCTTCAGCAACAGATGATACCGACAGGGCCAAGTCACAAGCACCAAAAGCCACGTCGTAACTCATGACTCTGCTCCAGTATTTTGATAACTTGAAAGAAATTTGGAAGGAATAATACTCTAAATTATTTGAAAGTAAGACCTCAAATACTGCGAGCTCCAAAACAAAATACTAAAGCACAGGATTTGCAGTAGCGGCTCCAGGCATGTCAAACTTCTCACAACAGATGTTAAAGGCAGACTACGAGTATCTTAGGCTTTATCAATTTTCCCCAAGCCTTGGAGCTTGCTTGAGAGACCGAATGGATACTGTCAGAAATTTCCAGAATACGAGACACAATAAATGAGAGTTTCCATCTTCTTCCCCAGCCTACTATTTGGAGCAGGCTCTTGATGCCGCGAATATTTTACTTCGCTTATTACTGGACTTTCATCTACTATCTATTCACATAAAATTGCTCTACGCCAGTTCAAGATACTACATGAAAATTGTATTTGCGGCAGTATTCATTATGCAAGTAAGTTTATATAAGAAACAACGGCACTTCACGCTAACTGATGTTGCTCATCTCATCCAATAACAGGTTTTGAGGTCGGAGATACCAGACCGAGATTATCAAAATCAATTAAAATCTACGCTAAGGGAGACAATTTCAACACTTGGGACTTGTAGCATCGACTCTGCTCATCCCGCGTTCCGC
Source organism: Clonostachys sp. G952 (assembly GCA_027569935.1). Lineage (NCBI taxonomy): Eukaryota > Fungi > Ascomycota > Sordariomycetes > Hypocreales > Bionectriaceae > Clonostachys > Clonostachys sp. G952. The sequence continues at coordinate 55,926 of JAPDLB010000074.1, read as the reverse complement.
TACTCGATTCTTCTACGATGTTTAATGTCAGACATCGAGAAGAAAGCCCCGCAAGTAGCCTCTTTTCCGTACTCTTGGACCATCGGGCCCAGAAACACCCAACAACAAGCTCGAAATAGAGTTGACAATGGCCTCAACGAGCTAGGGTCCCGGCCTTCGCAAGTTGATATGACTGGAGAAGAAGGGTACTTAAACGGCAGCATTTGGAGTTTCGAATTAAGCTAATCATCAGTAGACCACCCAAAGCCGGCGCAGCCGGCGTGGTTTCCACGGAGGCTTGGGGTAGACAGAGCTCATCCCCCTTTGTAAATGAAGGTGGCAGCCTAGCTCCGGATTGTTTCCCATGGCATGAAGGAGATCATTTCAATATGAGCTGGGAAAATTCTCTGGAGCTTTTTGATGGTGACATGTTCCTACAGTCACTTATGGGCTGGTAGAATCCTTTAACCTCAGTCTTTATAAGATAACAGCCTCATCCAAGTAATTTGTTAACAATCAAAAACGTCTTTTATTGCTCAACCTTTTTCATAAAAAAACATTCTTCTCTTTGATTTGAACCTCGCCCCAGGGTGGTTAGGAAAGGTAAAGATAACTAACCTATCTTCATTAACAGCCAACTTCAGAACATAGAGAATCCGGGCCGTTTCAGGGTGGACCACATTAAGGTAAACAGATAACAATGCATGCATAGTTATTCAGCTGCACAACGTCCGGAATCATGTCCACTCCAACTTCTCAGCCAGAGATTTGAATCATGCACCTCTCTTTGTGGCAATGCCTTTAGGGTAGATATCGATGTACCAGAATGGAGCAATATATCAATAATCATGCCAACCACTGAAACAGACTAAAGTAGCGATAACGCTGAGCGACCAATTGAACCTTTTATGTACCCTGGAATTTTCGAAAAGACTTCCCTGTCCCCACCCCCACCTACCGAACCCGAGTGGGAAACAAATCCGACACTAGCCAGAGCCAGAACCGGCTGTTCGTGTTTGGGTCAGTGGAGTGGTTATTGTCACTGTAGCCGGGGAAAAAATGAAAGAAAAAAGGGGGAGAGAGGAGACTGCCCTGGTCCGTCTCAGATTTGACATACTGCTACAGCCAACAAAGAACACCCTGGGTGGCATTGGCTGACCTGCCTGCTTCCCACCTAGCTCTACCAATAGCCTTGGTTTCCAAAACTGAAGAAAAAAGGGAGAGAGAAGGAACCGTCCTGGTCCATCTGTGCGGATTTGACACTTTAACCATACCCTTAATTTTAGGGTTAGAGCTTACCAACTAGCGGGTGTGTGCTCGCTTAGTTCCACCGGTGATGCCATGTGATCTGACGAGAAAGCACCCATAAAGCCAATGCTCATGCAAATATTCAGTAGTCTGTAGTCCAACTAGGGTTTACGAGTTCGACGCCGTGGCGCATCCTTGCAGCCACTCCCGAACTTTACCGCGAAGGCAGCCACTAGTGGACGCCACGTTGACAAGCTGCAGCTGAGGCTATTGAGGCCAACGGTCGAGATTGCGGCGTCAACATGCCTGAGCCCTTCTGGAGAAGTGATTGGCTAAAGAAAGAGGCTAGAACGGCATGGTCAAGGTTCTCTTCAGCCCTTTGTTGGCGATGCCTAGCACATTCTCAACTATCGACTCCTATTCTAAATACATTTCCGAGGCTCCCGGCAGCCAATACCGGTCGTTCGCTGTTTGACACGATACCTATGCGGGTGGGCGGTGCTTGTGCATGTTCAATAGTACGGGAATATGCCCAAGGGAGGGCCCCGGAATGTGAATCTAGACTATTGTGTTTTTAGGCCATTCAGTTTAGTATTTGTAAGGTAAATCAGCAATCTCAAAGATAAATGGCAGGCACGGGTCCTTCAGCTTGGCTTTTGGTCTCGCCCCTATTGACGCTTGCTAGAGATCGACCATTCACTCTCCTTTAGATAGAGTTTATTACTCTTGTTTCCCCCGCAGTTTCTACATCGTTGTGATATATGGCTAGACCTAGAAAGGCTATACATCGCTCGTTCGGCAACCCAGGCACATGCTCATCCGTCAAATGATTATGCGGAACACCATTCTCTGGCTCCTTGGGGCGTCGGTGGTTCTGGCCGACTACCCTCGTATGCCGAGAAACATTGGCTTGTCGGGAAACGGAACTGCCGTCTTCAACACATCCACTACCGTTGTTCAGTCGATTCTCTCCTCAGCCAAGACGACCCCCTCAGCGGTTACATTGGCTTCTGTTACAACTGGTTCCACATCAGACACTGCTGCATCGAACACGGTTGTACCGTCCCACACATCTGAATATCAGTTCCCCTCCGATAAGCTCGGGCCCATTGCCACGCTCCAGCCATCACTCCCCGAATATCACAATGTCTACGATGTGGAGCACCTCAGTCCCCATGAGAAGGGGACCGGCGCCCCTCTGCACTATGTACAACCTTCCTCGGAAAGTAAGTGTGCCCAAACTATGTTGTTACATCAATCAAACTAGGATTTTAACCGATGCCATTTTTGATCAACAGATTCTGGCGGGATATTCGCCGTCGCCATTCCAAGGTGGCTATACCCGTCTGTAGTTCTCGACCACTCTGGCCTCATCGTCGATGTGAATATGAACCACAACCGAGAGCTCATTATGACCTTCGCCAACAAGGACGCCTTCGACCACGGGGAAGGCCGTTGGGTTGGCAGCGACATCATATTCGTCTCCTACACCGAGGACTGCGGCAACTATAAGCTCGGTGAACGGTGCTACTTCCATGCCAAGGAAGTCGTCTTCGACCTCGCGTCTCTGTCCGCCCGCGCCCAGGGTGAGGCCGTCCGCATCCAGGACGTTGTCGAGGATATCAACCTCGCCTGGGGCAACTATGGCCAATCCTACACCGTTGCCCCCACTGCGACGTCCAACACCGAGGTCATCCCCTCTCCCACAAGCCTCTCCCTTAGCGACCAGACCCCTGCGTGCGTGGCGCCCGTTGATACCAAGTACATGCTCCCCACTGTTTGTACCGGACCCGACTTTGACAGTGAGCTCGATACTGGTCTTGGTATTTTTCATGCCAGTGAAGTACCTGGCACTTCCGAGATGCTTTTAGATTTGGAAGCAAATGATGTGGCTGTCTCTAAGAGAGCAGAGAAGAAGGGCCTGTTTGGCAACATCAAGGACAAGGCAAAGCAAAAGGCGGAACAGCTTCGAACCAAGTTTATTAAGACCGCTGGAGATACCAAGAAAACGGTGTTCGAAAAGGGGAAAAAAGTGGCAGAGACGCTCCAGAAGGGTGCAAATGCTGCCAAAAAGACCTTTGAGACTGTCAAGAATATCTGGGAAGGCAAGCCCAATGATTTCAAGCTGAAAAAGAAGGAGCTCCTGCTACCGCTGCCTAAAAAGGATTGCGAGGAGAAGGCCAAGAGCAAGGACCCCAAGGAGAGGGAAAGCATAAAGAATGCCTGCAAGGCCAAAAGCGAGTCCAAGGCCAAAGGAGTAGAGAGCCCATGGGGGGAGAATGCGCTGCTCATCAAGTCCATTGGTAACGCTCCCAAGGACTTCAACCTTCGCCCGGAGGGTAGTAGGAGGCAGACGACTGTTAACAAGGGCAAGTTTATTAACTTTTACTGCGTGAATTGCGGTGTTAAGGGTTCCCTGGAGATGGCTGGCAATGTCACCATCAATGGACTCAAGGGTATTACTCATGGCAAGGTTGAAGGCATCATCAACCTTTCCATTGGCCTTGGCCTTGGCATTTATGCGCAGCATACACTTGAGAACACATTCAGCAAGGACCTCTATGATATCCCAGTCTCACCCTTTACTATTGGCTTTGCCACTATCGGCCCAATGTTGTCAATCGGCACTGAGATGAAGTACAGCATCAATATGGAAGGTTCGGTTCTGGCCCGCGGCGATGTCAAGTTCACTGAGGCCAGGTTCCATTACGACTACAAGTCAGGCCGCATTGGTTCCAGCTCCTTCAAGCCTGAATTCGTCCCAAGCTTTGCAGCTGAAGGATCGGTCACACTGGCTGCGCAATTCGGCGTTCCCTTAGGTCTTGATGTCGGCCTCACCTTCTTCAGTGGATGCACTTACTGCAAAGGCAGTATCGGCATTGCCACCACACCGTCAATCAAGGCGGCGGCCACGGTTGCTGTAGAGGCCTCTGGCAATGCAACCATCCCTATTTCCGGTACAGAAAAGGGGAAAGTGGTCGCCAAGAACCTGGACGCCGGACTCAAGACGGTCAATAACTGCACCGGCATTTCCACCTCTATCTCCGTGCGCAATGAGGTCGCAGGCAAGCTCAAGGGCTTTGGCTTAGTCAAGAAGGACTGGAAACTGTACGAGACTCCTAATTATGTTCTTGCTTCGTACTGCATCGGCAACAAGACAGATGGGACTTCCAAAGGCCGCATCGGCTGGCAAGGCCCCGCTGACGACAAGACTAAGACGCGGTCACTCACTGGCGAGATCTCAGAGGGTCTTGACGAGCTGGAGGGTCGGGAGGAATGGGTGAGCGGTGCTGACGAGGAGTCTTACGATCTGACTGAATACGTCGTTGAAGAAACCGACCAGGTGGATTTCAACAAGGCTACCATTATCGACACTCCCTATAAGCTTAGCGATGAGGAGTTTGAGGGTTTCTGGTTCTCTACAATCAGCGTCAATGATGACAATGATCACTCTTATGTACTGGCTGCCTGCAATGATGGCAATGTCTATATACAGAAGAATTCGACCGTCAATGACCTCCCATGGTACATGACTTGCACTACACTTTGGGCAGGTCTTGACGAAACTGTGCTACAGTCGCCTGGTGGTGGTATGCTGCACTATTACAACAACACTATGTCTGTTGTGGGCGTCAGTCGTCTTCGCTTCACGGACGAAGATACAGTTCCTGGAGGATCTGTCTATGTGTAAGTTGTCCCATTGTTTACCTTTTCGCCTTGTGCAATGTTCATCCACCGTATTCGACTGCTTTGAAGTAATCAGATGCTAACTTACCCCCCAAGCGGCCTCGTTCCGTTCTACTACGGCGATGAAGACGGAGATAATGCCGGCCCTAGCATGCTGGCAGCCGTTGATCAGGATGATAATCTGTTCTTCCCTGCCATTTGCACGTACAAAGACGGCCAAGGAGCCAAGATCTATCTTATTGGGGAGGACACAGAAGCCGGTCTCGCGATTCTGGAGTCTCCAGATGTCAAGTACAGCATCACAAACGGTGATGTCGATAAGTGTAACTTGCTTCTACTTAGCGTCACCACGCCAATTGATGGCGCCTGGTCCGAGTATGATGACGACGTCGAAGCCAAGTACAAAGCGGACCCTCTCGAGTATGGCTTCGATGAATCGCTATTTGGCCAGGATAACCTGCTTGACCTCCCTGATACTCTATTGGATTCTGATGATGAGCGGCTGGCGGATTTAGATCATGTTTGGGATGACGAATGGTTTGGCGAGGACTTGGATATCCTTGAGGACGATCTGGACTGGTTGGATGATCTTGAATAAACGTGATATACCAAATACAGTTCTGCTTTTGTGGACTAATTTTAGTAATAATTATCAGCGAAGTTAGTTTGGGTTCCCTGGGAAGATGTAAATAACTAAAATCCTGATTCCAGGTGGTACCGGGGAGAAGAGATCGCGAGCGGTGTAGAGTCAACACTGACAGCCCATCTCATCTATTGGTTCCATATCTAGGGCGGAGAGTGATATCCCGTCTACCACTAAATTCATCACGCATTTCTTGAAGAGGTTTGCAGCTAGCTACCTTGCCCGTATAGAAAATCAATCTCTGGAGAGTAGTTAATTGGATAAATTCTACGAGCTGTCTTCTTTTAACACATCTTTGTATATTCGGGCTATGCTAGAGAAGACTAGATCATACATAAGGGATTCCTTTGGTCAAAACCAAACAACTCCTAGTCCTAGTCATTGGAAGGTGAAGCTTAATGAAAACCCGTGTTGCAGAACACTCTCCTCTTATATTCACCAAATGAACCAGCTCCTTCCCGCTCATTACATTCACACGCCAAACCAGCGGGATTGAAACGCCCAAACACATGTTGAGTCTCATAAACCAGCATCCTCTTATTTATTCAAAACCCCCAATTGTTCAAGGAGTTCAAGGTCACTCTTCTCAGACGCAGACGGTTGGGCAATGCGCCTGATCATCTCTTCATGCTTCTGGCTTCGCGGCTTGATCTGGAATGGAAACTTAGCCGGGTGCGTAACCAGTTCTGTGATCGGTTGGACAATGGGCTCCACGGGGACACCATGTTCATCAACCGCCTTGAGAACGTCAAAAACTGCAATCGTCTGGGCTATTGTCAACCAGATGTTGGCATCAGCGAACGTCTTGCCAGGACAGATGCGGCGGCCAATGCCAAAGACGTATTCTTTGGGGTCGGGCTCGTTGTATGGGGCTAAGAACCGCTCCGGGCTGAAGCGCTCCGGTTCGTGATATCTGTTGGGATCATGCGCATACCACCAAGCATTTGGTAACAAGATTGAATCTTTCGGAATAAAGAACCCCCGGAAAATCTGATCAGCATCGCTCTTGTGTGCCACACCTATTGGCGCAGTAGGATGCCATCGATAGGCTTCCTTAATGACACTTTCCAGGTAGACTAGTTTCGCGCGGTCCTCGAAAGTTGGTAGGCGCTCTGAGCCCACAACCTCATCGATCTCCTTTTGGGCTTTGCGCAAGATATCTGGATGTTTTATTAGGGCCAAGTAAGCGAAGCTCAAAGTCGAAACGGTGGTATCAGATGCAGCTCCGTATAAGTTTGCAGCTGAAAGGTTGATATCGGATTCTAGTTCAGGGTCGATGTCATCACCAGCCCGATCAAGGGAGTATGAGACAAATGAGGGGCGGTTGCTGTTATTTTCCCACTGGATTTTGGCGAATTGGAATGGGACATCCGCTGCTGCGAAGACTTCCTTCCTCCATCTTCTAGCAATGTCTTGGAATCCAGCACCTGGGAACCAGCTTGGGAGATGCTTCATGAAAGGAAATAAATCCACTAGCCATTTCCCTGGAATCACCGTTGCACAGAAGATGTCTACCCAGCGAGACACGAGTTGTAGCACAGGGTCGGGTTGTTTTGTCTCCATGGAATATCCATAGGTCAGCTCAATGACCGTCGCCCCGACTTGGCTAGATGCGAAAGCTTGTTACTACTTAGCCTCGAACACAGAATGACTCTCACTTACGTCCTGACATGTTCTATCAGCCTCTCAGGAGTCTCCAAGAGTCGCAAGAGCGTCCGGCTGATCTCTCTTTCCTGAACTTTTCTCAAGGCAATGACTGAAGCTGAGGTGCCAATATACTGGTGAATAAGTTTCCGATGACGCCGCAGAGTGTCATCGTATGGCATCCCAGTCGCAAAGCGATTATACCCACACCTGCCATAAGAACGAATTAATTTTTGCCCGCCAATCTGAATATTGAGAACTCACATTCCAAAACAAAATTCCATATGGGGCCGCGATGAGTTCTTTATTGCCATCTTCTCCATGAGCTCAAACGCCGCATCCTTATCATTGAGAATGACGATCGTCCCGCCCATAACGGTCACCGAGCTAACAGGGCCATACTTGTCTCGGTGCTTCAGCCAGAATAGATGATCTGGTTCACCTTTCGGCGGTAGGTCGAGAATATTCCCGACCAATGGAAGCGGCCGGGGACCAGGAGGAAGCGGTGGTGTTGATTTGGCTGATTTCCAAAACCAAAGGAACAGGGATAGTGCTAGACCAGCAAGGATGGCTAGCCAAGTAGCCGGATCTGACACAGTCATGTTGATCGATTCCAATTCAAGATGCCTTCCTTGGGTCCTTCGTATATTGAAAGCAATATCCGGAGCTGCGTAACTGGAACTGATGACTAGGCTCGACGCGACATTTATTTTTCTCGTGATCAATCCTTACCGTACAGACGAACTGAAATGGGGACTCGGGCTGCTTTATGTGATTACTTGCCAACTTGATTTGACGCTATTATGCACTCCAACGTCAGCGGCTTACCACACTCTGTTCAAAATGGGAGGTAGTATCCCAGGAGTACAGGCTGTCAGATAGCCATCGAGGCGTATCTATCTCAGGAGAACGATGTACGGATGCATTATGAAGAGTAATGCAGATGTCCTGGTGTTTCTTTCCACCAGGAAACAGATGGGATAAGGTCGACAAGTGCTTTAAACAAATAGTTGGTCGATCTAGAGTTTCCCACCGAAAATTACGTCAAAGAAAACATCAAAGGCTACTAAATAAAGTACCAACCACTCTCCATGGCCAATTATTGAGGCGTATCGCTGGGTTATAGTGATCGAAAAAAGAGAAACGGTGTGACTATCATGAGCTGCCTTCAAATGCCGCCCCTTCAAATTTGAAACTCACTACTTATTCAGCTTATTGCAAGCTAGTTTGCGAGCTAGCTCCTTTCCTGGTCGGAAGAGCTAGATACTCATAAGGATTCCATGCACCTCCCAAATCCAGGACTCTGTACCCATCTTGATATCGCGGCAATTCTTTCACAAACTACTAAGTTCAGTCCCTGTTCAACTTAATAACAATTTGCTACTGCAAGAAAGCTATACTAAATAGGATGAACGGCGTTATGTTCGCATTGCGCTTTTATTCTCATTGCTCACTCCTGGAACTTTTTACCGGCTGTCGCTTCTGGGCGTTGGGTTACATTCTGCATCATGCTAACCTCTTTCCGAACATAGTTCAAACGAAAACCCTGGGGAGGAATCATTGCATATCCGAGCTCCACCAATAACAGCACAGGTCTATCTAATCAGGATCTATGGCAACCCAAAGTCCCTCCTACGAGGGTCCACATGCCAGGATGATCTCGATCAAATCTACCATCAGAATCCTTCACGCATACCGCGCGGCTCCTTTCCGAAGCAAAAGGCTGAGATCTCAGCCCAGAACATCCCCATAAGGCCAAAAAACCAGGGATAGCTCCTGCCTTCTTAAATAACTGTCCATCGCCTAGTAAAGACGTTGAAGCAGGGGCATACAGCTAATCAGGTGCTCGCTAATCACGAGTATACTGGTGAGAGTTCGAGTATAAAGTAAAAAACAACAATGAAAGATAATAGACCCGACATCTCAATACAGTGAACACAGTGAATACGAAAGCCAAAATAAGCTCTACTAGCCTAAGGGTATAATAGCTGTGCAGAAGGAAAACTCTATAATCTTTCATTTGGATGACTCCTTGGCTTCGGAACAAGCGGCTCGTCAGATCCCTGTCCATTCTACCCTCCTTTATCTACCTAGCTAGAGTTCTGCATCACACACACCTCTTCCTTCGTGCACTCAACACTTGACCTATCCGAGCACTTCAGCAAGCTCGCATGTCAGCTCTTCGTCAAGGGCGTATTTTACCGCGACCGCCTCGAAGGAGACGGCGCAGAATACTGCAAACGCTATATCATCCGTGTCTATGTCTGCGAGGGGCTCGACATCGGGCTCATTGTCTATCTCACCATGAGATGGTAGCCCCTCGCTCGCGCCAGTGAGCGCTTCTTCCTGCCTGTTGCCACATCTTGAGGCATCCAGGGATTCGTTATGAATGTCTTAACGTTTCTTTCGTATTCATTGTTATGTGATGACAGGTTTGGCATCTCCCATTACTGTTATTGCTCTGTACTCAAACTCTCATATGTCTCGACGTTTCGGGATTTTCAGCACAGTACCGTAAAAGCAGGATATTTAGTGTTCAGGCCTTGTATAGCGCTATTCTGCATGAAAAGCTAAGGATTTCCCGCCGTTCCCAATGGAGAGAGACGTAAAGGCAAGCCATCGAGGAGCAGAAAAAGAACGGCGACCACCCAGCTGTATGCCAGAAATCAAATAGGCAGCACAACCACAGCCACCGCCGCCATCCAATCGAATCCTCCTTACATGTGCAATAAGAGCAACTATCACCAAAATGAAGCCCAACTGGAAACCCCAGACTCCAAACATACCTTTGGAAGGAATCCCATCAAGCGTGCCTCCATTATCTTTCCATGCCTACTAAAACGGAATATGTGCCCAACAGATAGACAACTACAATAAAGAGAGTAGAAAGTCCACTGATAGCCTGGATCCAACTAGGGATGGCTGGATTTTTGGTTTCAAATTGACCAAGGTAATGAGGCTGAAAAAGAAAACAACGACCGAAGATATCAGTGATCTGCCACTCATGTCAAAATATGCAAAGAGCTTAGGGGCATATTTTTGTTAAGCTAATGCCGTAAGAGTCCTTGACGCCCCAAATACAGTAGCCATGGTGATGAGCAGGATCGAGATAATAATAATGGCATTCGTTCTCCGTAAAAACGTGCATACTTGTGAGACTTGCTCGCCATGTCATTTCCTCTACCGATTGCCTCAAAAGCTACCGCTGTTCCAAGGACAACGTCGATCTTTGCAATCTCATTATAACGAAGATACGGAGTCCTTTCCGTGTCAGCCTCTGACTCTACTCTACTGTTGAACGGCGACTTTAAATATCTTAGCAGGAAATGCAAGGAGGACAACCTCAGCAGCTGGAATCTTCAAGAGGGCCAGCGCTGGGTCAGGCTTAGGAGCTACGAAAGACTATTTGATACTGATCACAAACTTTCGCTCCGGGTCCTCGTCGCTAACATCCGTTCTGATACAAGCCGACTTGGCAGTCGCTTCGCCCGTGCTTTGGAAGAATTCCTTGGTCTCTCCGTAAAAGTTTCTATCCTCATCTTGATATCCCACAACCTCGTTGGGAAAGTTGCTGAAGCTAAATTGTCCAATCCTGGTGTAATGACCGGTAGTTCCAGTGGCTGGCCTCAGAACAAGTCCAGTAACAAACAATTCGTCTATCCACTCTCCACCGACACTGCTTCTTGAACTCACGGGACCCCTCGAATCTAAGGATGGTGGTGCTTTAATCTCACCCGCGTCAGAGTTTGCTGCCTCGTCTTCCGAACTAGCTTCCATTTCTTTGTCACTTTCCGCCTCAGATCTTCTCATGGCACCGCCTACTCCATCGTAGAGTGGGAGCAGATATATCTCTTCCTCTTTACCAACCATCTCATCTTCCAGGCAATCGATCGAAACTGGCAAGGGATTCGACTTCAGCCCAGATAGAGTGAGGTACGGCCGTTGTTTCTTTCGAAGCATCTCCTCTGGATTATTTATCTTGTAGTGGTATTTTTCAATGCCGGCGTGATTCAAGTTGGCAATAATGAGAGAGGAACATGCTAGTGTAATCTCTCCATCCACGACTGCACCAAACGGGTAGTCATCGACAGTCTTCGTCCATGCGTCTAGGAGCCGGGCTTGAGGTTTTAGGTCCATGTCTGCGGTCATGTATGATATAATGCAAGGACCCTCCACGGAAGCCCAAGACCATGTGGGCGCACGCCAGGCTGGTCTCTTGACGACTGGGGCCGGAGAGAAGGTGAACCATGGAAGCATAGATATAAGGTCATTCTTCCATAGGCCCGCGAGATATTTATTCCCCGTGATATCGTGCTGGCGCGCCACAATACCAGAGAGCGCGGGTAATATGTCTGACTCATATGTTCTTCTTGTCTTTGAGTAGATATTGACTATCTCGCGCCAGTCCCATTCCTCTTCCTCAGAGCAGACGAGGCGTGATCTCGGGAGCATGTCGGGGAATCCCTCAGGGAGAAACTGGGATTTGACCGAACTTCGGCACTCCCAGTAGATCCCATGGCTTCCGATATGGATCGTCCGCGGAGAAAGTAGCTTCTCTTGAAATGCCCAGCTTCGGCCTCCCAGATGGGTTTCTATGGTGGAATCTTCGTGGACAGTGGAGGAGTGAAAGTTTTGAACCCTGGTAGATTCCCCAGCCTGGACCTGAGCGATGAATCCGCCACTATACTTTGGAGATGATGAAGGGAAGAATCCTTGACTAACATCCGTGGCCGATGACGCGGAGATAGTGACGTGAGAGCCACTATATATGGATTTCATCCGTCCAGATTCCTGGCGCCAGTCGCTATGGTCCTCTTCGTCTTGTATAATGCAGAGTGCATCGATCCACATAAAGGACAGGCCTAGCTTCCTTGCGACTTCAATGGCATCCTGAAATGTTTTTGGCAGGCTCTCAAAGGTGATCTTGTTCAAAAACGTGGGCAGTGATTTCTTTGTCAGTTTCACGAAGGGAATCTGTCCCCAGCAGTAGCTAAGAGTGGCATACTGCGGCATTTCATCCCAAAGCTCTGTCTCAACCAGCTTCACAATGTTATGAGCAATGGAAACCAGCCTACTCGGCGCACTGCTTTTCTTCAAACGGCATGTTTCATGAGACTCTACACAGTTCAAGAGCCACGTCTTTGCCAATTGAATTGGGTCGTTGGGTTCATCCCACAGCTTGGCTTTCTCTTGGGGTTAGCAATTTTGAAAACTTCTTCTCCTAGGGCGGCCGGTTTGCTTACTTTCTGGTGGAAGGAGTTGAGACTCGAACTTGAACAGTCGAGCCCCAACCATGTTGCAGTGGGTGGCCTCTTTGCCGGGATAATTCCACCAGAGGAGCTGTGAGCCTCTATTTTCTGTGTCGTTGAGCGTGCCCCAGTTCTGGATGGTGAGGGCGGATCTCGCAGGGTTATGGAGAGCTGCCAGCCTAGCTTCGATCTTCCGACAGATGCTGACGCTATTATCCTTAATGAGGCCGGTCCAGAGGAATGCACAAAGCTTGCATCCGAGTCGTGATGCCGCCTCAACCTCCTCCGTGTTGTATTTTTGGCCCACGGCGTAGTCCCAATCTATATTCCTGCTGAGGTTTGGCCAGTGTTGGAGGAGATGGGAACACCGGGAGCAGAATCCAGCGGTCACATGGATGTCTTTCATGAGCTGCTTCACTCGCATTTCGATTGCATCCACATCGATCTCATCCGATGCAACGTCTGAGACGGGATATGAACTGGAGTCACATTGATCTGCCTTGTGGCGAAGGTAATCAGCGAGCCAGGTCTCGAGAGCGGTTGAGCGAGGCGTCTCGACTGCCTGCACTTCATGTTCAATCTTTTCCATCGTAGGGAATCTCAAAGTATAAATGTGAAATTTCGTAACAAAATGAAGTTCTTGTTTGGCAAAGAAACCGAAGAGAGAGAATATTAATTCAGAGCTCGCCCCAACCTCAAGTTCCGTTGCAAAGGTATTATGTGTGAGAATCACAAACCTTTCAGCTGTGATAATAAGGAGACGTAGGGAGAAGAAACAGTCGAATCAAAACCAGCTACAACGAGATGATATCCATAGATCTTATCAAGAACTCAGCGGTGAAGGCGGACTCGCTAGGTGGAACCATTGCCAGGTTGCGAACCACGCGCACGGGGGTGAGAATTCTGCCTTCGAGGCGGCCAGTGGGGCAGTTTCCACACGGAGGGCTGTGCATTGAGTCTCCAGGCTGTAGCCCGCAGACCTCTCAGGGGTATCTGGCGGCACCGAACCTATGGTTGCAGCTCCAGCGTACAAGGACTACACTGCCACCTTCATCAAGATCATGCAACTAAGCTCTCAGTTCGCTCCCCGTTCCTCCAGTCAGGAGTTCCAGACATCACTGCAATGCACACTATAATGCACACGCAACTCGGCGGCCCGGGGTCGAACGCTTTTCTTTCTAGTAAGGCTGAAGGGCCTCGCTGCTACCGGACTAGGGTGATCCCATGTCTTTGTCTACAATTGATTACGAATATTCTAGGCACTCCATAAGTTTTGGGCACAACTTTTCGCGCAACAACATTTCCTATTTGAGTTATCCACGTCAGGGCTTTGTTCGGCACCACGGAGGAGGTGAATTCATATTTAGCCAACGACGGTCAGCAATTCACGAAATCACCCCATCATTTCATCCAATCAAGGTCATCATAGAATTTAATAAACTAAGATATTCAAACTCTTCACAACATAAACGTTTGGCCGCCCAGGACGGTAGGGAATGGAAATAGACAGACTTTAAGAATAATAAAGTGGTAGATGGATAATTCCGTCACTTTATTAGGGAATTATCTTTGGTAAGTTTAGCGACCTCTAGGGCAATCATCTCGGGTAGAGTTCTAATAGTATACGTTCTTTCATAGAGCGATTTGAGTATAAGCTCGCTCTTGGGATGTTGACAAAGGGTTAACCGGGAGGGTGGTCAACGTATGTGGCTTGACTTCAGCATTTCGTCACAGTGAGTTCGGAGTCGTCCCGCCCAAAAACCCTTACGACAACTAATACGTTGGGTCAACCTGTCTGAGATCCATTTGTTACTCAAGCCAGACAACCGACTGCATTCATCCTCAGCTCTTTTCCTTGCTCACATGGAGATTGTTTGGAGTTTATTGTAGACAGTGGGACCCATACAAATGCCCGTTCCTCTAATTATAGCATCAGCCACAAGCTTGCGATGAACAAGTCATTCACCTTCTAAACATACAACTTCGTCCCAGAACCGATCAGCACCGTATCTACATTACTGAACGCAGTTCGACTCAAGATAATATGACACATATGGAAGATTCTCGCCTTTGGAACTTTAGAAGGTGTCCGTAGGAGTTGCGTCCAAGGCGGGATCTTGGGCTTACATATTGGCACTTTCGCTAGTTGCAATAACACTGACTCAGTTCGTTCCTCACTCTACCGTTACTTCCCAGTTCTGAAATTGACAATCAGATTCAAATCCACCACAGTACCTCACCGTACTTTTTATGTCTCCTTACGACTTTATCGTTATTGGCGGGGGTACAGCCAACCTATTAGTAGCGAGCAGACTACCCGAGAGTGCCGAGGTTAATGTGCTTGTGCTAGAAGTTAGTGGCGATTTGGTAACGCAAATATTCAGGCCCTTTGTTCTCGTATGTCGTAACTTATATGACAATACTATGATAAAAGCAGCTGATCGCCGTCGAGAACGAGCTCTAAGGCCTTTCCATCATCACTTGTCCTAATGCCACTGAAAACATAAACTACTTGAACACTAATCAAAACGACAAAACGCTATCAACTCGGCTACATTGGGTGGAAAATGTGCCATAAGCAACCTGTGAACTTGGCGACAAAAGGGCGGGAAAACCGAGTATGGATATCTACCTAATGACACACCAACTAGTTAATTACTGGAGGAGGAAATCAATTTGTGTAGAGAAGTTTTCATTTAGTCATTCGTCAATCTCGAAAGAGGCTACGGTTTGGATGAGTCAATTGTGCGATGGGCCTATTCATTGATGAGACGATCATGTTCCTTTTCATCATCTGGGTGCTGCTGTTTTGATGCCTATTCAGCTCCTCGCATGAGATATTACATGAGCTCAAGCTTTCAGCAGAAAACTGCAGGCTTCGATTCCTTCTTCCAAGCTTTCCCCTAACTTGTCGCTCTAAGCCCATTGAAAGACGGCCATAAATGTCTATCGGGTCACTACTACCACCGAGGAGCCTGGTGGGGGCTCATACACCAATCTCTCTTCGATCTTGTACTCATTTATCAAAGCCTCCCAACTCTCAAACTCGTATCGCCAGCTAGATCCGCTGAAGAGTTAATCTGCGATATAATTGCGGTCGTGACACTCCGTCATAGTAATGTCCCGTGCAAGATTGTTTTTTGGAACGCGGGCAGCTTGAGTGGCTCATTCTCTGTGGCTGGTATTGGGACAACTTAAAAAAAAGCAGACTGTATAATCTTGGATGGGTTTTGTACA
Source organism: Clonostachys sp. G952 (assembly GCA_027569935.1). Taxonomy (NCBI): domain Eukaryota; kingdom Fungi; phylum Ascomycota; class Sordariomycetes; order Hypocreales; family Bionectriaceae; genus Clonostachys; species Clonostachys sp. G952. Next base: position 40,239 of record JAPDLB010000074.1, on the reverse strand, counting down.
CTGGCAAGTGTGGATGCTATGGAGTAAATTAGGCTATCAAAGTTGGCTCATCGGCTGATACGTAGGAGAAAGAAAATAAAGATCAACAGCAATGAAGCTGCCAGAGCCCGACAACTCAACTCAATGAATACGAAAGCTTAAAGGTTCATCGGCTGATATAGGATTCTATTATTAATACTCAAGGTGAGCACGCTGCTTTTGGTACACCTAAAGCCGTATTCATAGATCCCAATCATAGGTCCTAACATCTTTAAGGTTGCATTCGGGATTCTGAGCAATGGACTTCGTATGATCGCGACCACAATTTCCTTGTAGGCAAGCCATAGTCAGCTCTCTCGGGAGACATAGCCTACCCATTTGCTTCTACAGCTTGATTGGCTGGATTATAATCCACTTTAATGGTTACATGACCTCTTTCCAGTCAAAACTAGCTGCAGCTTACAATGTATTCGAAAAGGTATCGCTAGTTAGTAATATTGCCGATCGCCAAGGAACAGTGGCTGTTGAGCGGATTCTCTCTAGGTTTGCCATCGCCCCGAGCGCGATCCTAAATTAATCGATGCCAGTAAAATTTGATCTAGACACCGCCGTTGAACTATCCCTTCTCCCATCGGTACCTCAGCAATGATGGTTGAATCTAGTCTCTTACGCACTCATCGGGAGCGAGCCTAATAGCCACCGGGATATTCCGAGTCATCTCTCGGCTGCATGGGTCTGGATCTAGCCTAGCGAAGAAACCTCAATAACGTAAATCTCAGGTTGGGCTTTATGAAATGAAGTGTAAGCAGCTGGAAGCGAAAACACTTTTCCCAGAAGCCTCTTAGTGAGATGCTGATACAGAATGGAAACGAAGATGTTTAACACACCCCATGTACTACGCCCAATTTAACGCAGAGTATGCTTGAATTTCCATCAACAGATCCTCTTTCTGTTTCAATCTTACTCCAGTTATCGATGGCTGCTCACGGGTATACATGGAATAGTAACGCTTCATCTACGTTGGTGTCATTTACTGTGCATGCGGCACAACATTCCAATCTTGTGAAAATTGATCCGACTAGGGCTGTGGGAAACCGTCAGCACCACCAAACTTTCAGCTGTTTACAAGATCTACTTTTCAAGTAGCAAAGTGAAACGCAGCTTTCTCGCCTAGTCTGGTACTGAGTCACAAGAGCAAACATACAGCAATACTATGATGCTCTCGAGATTACTCTCCTAACTGATATTTTCTAGCGACACGGGCAACGTGAAAAGGAGGCTTGAGCACACCAAGAATGGCGAGGCTTGTCAGCTCTGAGTTGTGCCTAACGGCTTCACTAGCGCTAGAAACCGTCGCCAAATAGTCCCTCTTTATCTCCTTGAAGCAGCGTAAGCTACAGCGATATATTTCCCCACTTTTATTAAAAGCCTCAAGCTGTGACCTCGGGCTATATATAGTAATATAAGAAGCCTTCACTAGTAAATTACTATAGTAAGTATTCCTCCCTATCCTGATCCAGCTAATATAGTAGTATATAAGGTTTCTAATAATATATAATTATATATCCAGGTTAATAAAGTATAATATAAGTAGCTAGTTAACTATATCTATTACTCTAATATTCTAGAAGCTAATAAATATAGTATATATTTTTAACCCTTTCTAATTAGCTCTCCTTATAAACTATATATTATATAGCTACTATTAATACTCTTATTACTATTCTAGGTATTTATATCTCTTTATCTAGCTAATTTATAAGCTAGCTATATAAATTATAATATTTTAGCTAATTAGATAGATAGCTAAACTAGGTTTATAATATATCTTTAAAAATAAATCTCTTAGAGTTATACTAATATATTTAAAAATAAGCTAATAGTAAAAATAGCTAGATTATTATTTCTAACTAGATATATCTCTTACTTAGGATTTTAATTTATATAGGAAATTATACTAAAAAGTATATTTAAAACTATTAGAGTATTTCTAAACTAGATAATATAAAGCTAATCTACTCTATTATATAATTTATAAATTATAAGATCTTTAAATAGTTATATTATACCTTCTGATCTTATAGTCTAAGAGGCTTTTATAAAAACTCTTTTAACTAGATTTATAAATAGTTAGAGCTAATATAATAAGCCTTTCTTTAATACTGGATTCCTAGTATAAATATAATTATAAATAAGTATATTTAGTACTTTAAGAGTAGAATACTTAAGAAAGTAATTATAAAATCTAAGTCTATATTTAAAAAGTTTAAAATCTAGACTATAGCTAAAGCTAGTTATTTTCTCTTATAGCTATTATATTTATCTTATAAGGTATTTAATTCTATTAGTAATAATAAGCTTTAAATAAAAAAGAGAAAAAAAAATAATAAATATAGTTTTAATCTAATATAAGCTATAGTAATTAGTCTAGTAAAATAACTACTACTAGCTATTTATTATATCTTTTTAGATAATCTTTTTTTAAGTCTAGATCTCTTTATAGTTTTAAAAGATTTAAATATTAGAGCTATAGATATATACTATATAAACTATAGTATTTTTAAATACTTTATATAGCTAAAAAAAACTAATAATAATAAGTAGTTAAAGTAGAATTAGAATTAGATAGAAATAGTTTTAATATATTATAAATAAAGACCTCTATCAGACTATATAAAGTTATATATAAAGTATAGATCTACTTAAAGTTCTAATTAATAGATATTAATCTATTACTTAGAATAAGTAATAGGTAAGTAATAGATAAGTAATAGACTTATTATATATATATATTTATTTTATTAGATAAAATACTCTTTTAGATAGTTATTAATATAATTATCTATATATCTATTATTACTAGCTTTATAATACTTATATCTTAATAGTAACTCTTATTATATAGCTTATAATAATCTAATTATACTACTTAGAATAATATCTAATTAGTTTAATCTTAATTTATCTTAAATCCCTATTTAGTATAAGTTATCTAATTATTATATATTAATAATTCTTATTTAGCTAATTATTTTATTTTAATTACTATATAATAATAAAAAAGATATTATAATTATTATAATTCTATAAGCTTAGTAGTATTATACCCCTATTACTATTAATAATCTATTTATTCTATATATTAATATAATAGATAAGAATAATAATAATAGTAGTAGTAGTAGTAATAATAATATTAAAATTAAACTCCTTAAGAAATAAGTTCTCTAACTTTAGGAGTATTTTATAATTATATAATAAGAAATAGTAATTATAATTAATTTAATAGAATAATAAACTATTTAGAATACTAATTTATAAACTTAAGCTTAGATTATAGTTAATAAATAAAAACTAGGAATACTATTTAAACTATTAGTACTAGAGATATTTAATAGAATATAAGCTAAATTTTAGAAATTTATAATCTAATTATAAGTATATTTTAATTATTTCCCTATTACTCTTAATACTAATAAAAGGTAAATTATATATATCTACTTATAACTTAAAAGAAGTACTTTTAACTAGTTTAAATCTATTATAAAAGAATATTTTAATAGATATAGAAGCTAATAAACTATAAATATTATAATAAACTTTAATTACTTTATAGAAATTCTTTATTAAATCTTTAGAATATAAAGTAAAAAGTATAGAGTAGAATATAAAATTAATTTACTTATTTAGATTAGATTAATATTAATCTTTAGTATTAAATACTTTTAACTTTTAATTAGAACTAGTTAGAATTATAAATATATTATATTTTATTATTTTAATTAATTTAAAAAAGAAATTTAAAAAGAACTTTATAAGAAAAATAAGCTAGTAAGTATTTATAATTTTATAATTATAATTATAAGAATTAATAATTAGTAATACTAATAGTAAATATATAAATAGTAAATAAACTATTATACTAATATTAATAAATTATAATAATAGTAAATTATAATCTTTAAAATATACTTAGATTCTATAGAGCTAGAAGCTATAGAAAAATATAAATACTATAATTATAATAAAATTAGATATATATTATCTTAATATTTAAAATCTAAAAAATAGAAGAATTAGAAATCTACTAAAGAGAAAAAGAAATAATTAGAAATAATTAGAAAAACTAAAATTAAAACTCTTAGAATAATTAGAAAAACTACTTAGAAAGAGATTCTAAATAATATTAAAATCTTTAAATTCTCTAAAATATATATACTATCCTTTTATAAAATACTAGAAAACTCTAAGAATTAGAATAATAAAATAGTAATAAAGAATTAAAAATAAATTAAAGAAATATTTAAAAACCTTAAAAGAAAATATAAGAAAGAATAAATAAACTCTAAATATAAATTACTTATAATATATAAAATAGTATTTAAATATAATAATTAGTTTATAATATATATACTAGAGAAAGAAAAATAATATATATAAATAAAAAATATAATATAAAAAGAATATAAAGAAGTTTATATCTATTATTAATAAAAAATTAAAAAATAGGATTTAGCTATAGTTAAAGTACTTATAGTCTATAGATAAAGAACTATAGATACTATTTAATATTTAAATAATTTATATAAATTATCTAAAAGCTAGAAGAATATCTTAAGAACTAAATATTATAAAGAATTATAATTAATATATTATAATATTTTTTATACTATTTATTAGTAATAGAAGATTAGAAATAATATCTTTCTATAACTATATAAAAATATACTATCTAGATATACTAATAAGAAAATATTATATTTTATAAATAAGCTATTTAATATTAATTAGTATTCTATCTTTAAATAGAATTTTAAAAAATACCCTAGAGAATATAAAGCTAATAAAATACTAACTAAGATATATAAAGAATAATAATATAAAATCTATAAGAATAAAAAAATTAAACTATAGTATAAATAAAAGATTTAAAAAGATTAAGCTATTTATAACTATAGAGAGTATATTAAATAATATTATAATTAGAAATACTCTAACTATCTATATACTAAGTAACTAATATTTAATCTAATAAGAAATAAAAATAATAATAAAAACCTTATTAAATAAATATTTAAATACTATTAAGCTTAAGAAGAAATAGAATACTAATATTAAAAATAAACTATAATAGTATTATTAATAGAAAATAAGAAATCTAATAAAGAACTAGTAATTATTTTTATAGATAAATAAGAATAAGCTATAGATTACTTTTATAAAGAAATTATATTTTCTAAGGAATAAAATAAGTATAATAAATAGTTAAAAAGATTCTAATATTATATTCTAGAATATATAGATATATTTAAAATACTAGAAGAAATTCTAAAATAGATATTAAAATATAATAATAAGTATAATATATTTAAAAAATAAATTAACTAGATAAAAAATAATCTAAACTATCTATAATAGAGTTATAGTATAATATAATATTAATAATAAATTAAAAAACTCTAAGAGTAATAGAAACTAGAAGCTTTATATATATTCTTATAAAAATAGAAATTAAGAAGAACTAGCTTATAGTATTTATTAATTATAGAGTATAGGAAAATTATATTTTACTAGTAGTAATTAATTAACTTTATTTATTATAAAGAAAGAAAAAAGTAATCTATATAGTAGCTAATATAAAAAACTTAAAGTTTAAATATAATAATAGAATTATTAATTTAGAGATTAATTATTTTATAATTAAAATCTAAAAAAAGAAATTTAATATTATATATAACTTAGTACTACTAAAAAACTATAATATTATACTAGAGTTACTATAGTTATAGAATATAAATCTACTAATTAATTAATATACTAGCTATATAGAATAGTAATATTCTTCTAAGTATTTAAATTAGAATTAATAGAAATTAAAATTTTATTAGATATTAGAAAAATATATTTATTTTTTAATATCTAAAAATACTATTATAAAAAATAATTATAATTTATAATAATAAGTAAATATTATAATTATAATCTTAATAGTATTATAATCTAGAACTATAAAAAACTTATTATAATAAGAACTAAGATAAATAATATAGATCTTAGATTAAATATAGAAATAAGAATAGCTTTTAAATATAGATTTAGTATTTATTAATTAGAAATAATTAATAAAGAAATAATAATAAGAATATAAAATTAAGTATAGCTAATAGTAAAAGAAAATAGAAAAACTATTCTTAGAACTATTTAATATTAGAATCTAAGAATAAAACTAAATAAATAATTAATAGAAAGTATAATAGAATAAGAAAAATAATATCTAGTATAAATATATATAAATAAAATATTTAGAAGAAAAAGAATAACTAAAGAATATTCTAGAAAAGTATAGAATTTATAATAAACTATTTAAGAAAACTTTTAAAACTAAATTATTTAAATATAGCTAATAGGATTATAAGATCTTTATTATTAATAAAGAGAAACTAACTTTTTATAAACTTTATAATTTTATAGAACTCTAGTTATAAATACTCTATAAATATATTAATAATATATTAATAAAAGATTATATATAACTATTAACTTTATTTATAGAATACTTTATAATATTTATATTAAAAAAGAATAATAAATTCTATTTAATTATTAATTACTAATAGCTAAATAAGATTATATATAAAAATAGAATACTTTTACTATTAATTATAGAGCTTAGAAACTAATTATAGGGAAAATAGTAATTTATTATACTAGATCTAAAGAGAGCTTATAATTTAATATAAATTAAAAAAGAAAATAAATAGAAAATAGTATTTAGAATAAAATTTAATCTCTATAAGTATTTTATAATATCTTTTAGACTAATAAATATATTTATAATATTTTAATAAATAATTAATTAAATATTTTAGAAATACTTTAATATCTTTATAGTTATTTATTTTAATAATATTTTAATTTTTTTAAATAATCTAGAAATATATAAGGAATATATATATAAGATTTTAAAGAAATTAAAAAATATAAAACTTTTAGTAAAACTAAAGAAAAGTTATTTCTATATATAAAAAGTTAATTTTCTAGAATATATTATTTAACTTAATAAAATATAAATAGAATAAAATAAAATTACTATAATTAGAAACTAGGAAATATTAAAAACTATTAAGAAAGTATAAGTTTTTCTTAGATTTACTAATTATTATTAATAATTTATTAAAAACTATAGGAAAATTACTATATTATTATATAATACTATTAAAAAAAAGATAGAATTTTAATAGAATAAAAAATAATAAAAAGTATTTTATAAAATTAAGAACTAAATACTTTTAGAATTTATATTATAGATATTTAATTCTATAAAGAAAGTAAAACTTAAAACTAATACTTTAGATTTTATAATTAGTATATAGATTAGCTAAAGAGATAATAAAAATATACTATATTTTATAGTATTCTTCTTAAAGAAACTATATAATATAGAACTTAATTACTTTATTTATAATAAGGAGTTTATAATTATTATATATATATTTAAAGAATTTAAATATTATTACTTAGAGATAATATATAAGATTAAGATATATATAGATTATAAGAATATTTAATATTTTACTATAATCTAATAACTTAATAAAAGATAAATCTATTATACTAAATACTTATTCTAATTTAATTATAAAATAATATATTAAAAAGAATTAGAAAATAGAAAAATTAATATATTTAGTTATAAATTAGAATATAAATAAACTATATCTAAGATAAATAAATAATTATTTATTATAAATAATAAAAGATACTTAGTATAAAAAGCTTTAGAAACTATATTTAAGGAAATAGTATATACTAAGATCTAGATAGATATTATTCTTAGTTTAGAAAAATTATAATAAGAAGTAAGAATAATACTTATTAAGAAAATCTATAAATATCTACTTTTAGAATACTAAAGAATTAAAAAAATATTTAATAGAATTAAATAATATTATAATTATCTAGATTTATAAAAAGAAATATAAATTATAATTTCAGAATATAATATATATATATAAATTAAATCTATATAATATAAACTATATAGAGAACTTAAACTAATCTTAGTATTAGAATAATTATAATAATTAATATTCTTTAATTATATTATTAAACTATTAAAATCTAAGAAACTAATAACTAGAGTAGAATATAATAGTATTCTAATAGTTATTAATAGATTTATTAAGTATAAATACTTTATTCTATATAAGGAAATAAGTTTTATAGAAAACCTTATATATTAGTTCCTATAATATATAGTTAGTTACTATAAGCTATTTAATAAGATAATATTAAATAAAGAAATAATATTTATTTTTAAGTTCTAATAATTACTTATAATATAAATAGATATAAAATATAAGTTTTTAATAGCTTATTATTTATAAAGTAATAGTTAAATAGAATATTTAAATTAAACTTTAGAATAATACCTATAAGTATATATTAATTATAAATAAGATAATTAGATATAATTATTATTAATAGTATAAATTATATATAATAGTTTAATATAAGAATTAATTTAATTATTATTAATATATATAAACTATAGTTATAAATCTAAATTCTAGAATTAATTAGAATTTAATAGATTAAATATACTAGCTACTATACTTATAAAAGAAATATTATATTTATTATATATTAAAATAAAATTAAAACTAGAGTTTCTCTAGAAAAGAATAAAAAAATATTATAATAAAATAAAATTAAAAAGATTAATTTTAAAAGAAAGAGATAAAATCTATTTATTTTATAAAAATATTATAATAATAAAGCTAAATAATAAACTGAATTATAAAAAACTTAGATTATTTAAAATTATTAAGAAAAAATCAGATATTAATTATAAATTCTTATTACTAGATATAATATATATCTATCTAGTTTTTTATATTTTATTACTTAAAAAAGTATTAAAAAATACTCTAAACTAAAACTATTTAATTAAAATCTATAAAGAAAAATATAAACTAGAAAAAATTCTAGAAAAAAAAATTAGAAATAGATAAATATTTTATTTAATTAAGTAGAAAGAGTATATTAATCAGGATAATATATAGAAACCTATTAAGTATTTAAAGAATTATTAATAGTTTATCTAATAATATTATTAGAATTAGAAATATCTATTTTAATAAACTAAGAAGAGAATAACTTTATACCTTTTTAAAGAAATACTAAATTAATCTTAATCTCTAAAAATATTAATTTAGATAAAAGAATAGAAAATAAAAAAATAATCTATTTTTAAGCTATCTCTTCTACCTTCTCCTACTTAATCTATTCTAACTTCTCTATACTATTAATTCTATAAGAAACTACTTATATTATCTTATTAAGCTATATTTTCTTTTATTTATATAAATAATATACTTTTATACTAATATATTCTAACTCCTTCTCTACTATATCTAACTCCTATTTAGCTTACTAATAATAAACTCTAATATAATAAATTTACTATATAGATAATCTCTAAATATTATAATAGAATTAGTTATATAATATATATTCTATATAATAAGAAGAATTTAATAAAGAAATCTAATATTTATACTTACTATAATTTTTATAGTAGGAGTATACTAGTATAATAGAAGAATTATTTAAAATAGTAAAAAGAAAAGTATTTCTATAAACTATAGATAACTTAGGCTTTAGTATTTTTAATTTTAAAATATAACTAGAAGATATAATATTAATACTAAAGGTAGAAAGAAGGGAAGAATTAGATAATATATTAACCAGGCTATAAAATATAGTCTTAAGAATAAAACTAATAGAGAGAGGATATTATATTATAAAACTACTCTCCCTATATTATCTAACCTACCTTAGTTATTACTATAAGTTATATAAACCAGACTAATATACTTAATTATTTATATATAAAGTATATCTATATAATACTAATAGTAATATATTCTATATTTAATATATTACCTTTCTATATATATATATTTATTTTATTAAATAGAATACTCCTTTAGATAGTTATTAATATAATTATCTATATATCTATTATTACTAGTTCTATAATACTTATATATTAATAATAACTTATATTATATAGTCTATAATAATCTAATTATACTACTCAGAATAATATCTAATTAGTTTAACCCTAACTTACCCTAGATCTCTATTTAGTATAAGTTATTTAACTATTATACTAAGCTTATAGAACTATAGTAGCTATAATATCTTCTTTATTATTATATAGTAATTAAAATAAGATAATTAGCTAAATAAGAGTTATTAATATATAATAATTAGATAACTTATACTAGATAGAGGTTTAGAGTAAGTTAGGGTTAAACTAATTAGATATTATTCTAAATAGTATAATCAGATTATTATAAACTATATAATATAAGTTACTATTAATATATAAGTATTATAAAGTTAGTAATAATAGATATATAGATAGTTATATTAATAACTATCTGAAAAAGTATCTCTATCTAGTAGAATAAATATATATATATACTAATTATAGAGTATAAGGAGTATACTACTCCTGGTAATCCAGCTTTATTCTATAATAGAAGTATATTACTCCTATTGCTCCTATCTTTCAGACTGTAGGGTATATATAACTATATAGCCTGTTATAGAGGCCTTTGTTTATAATATATAACTATATAATATAAGTAATTTCAGAAGCTTAATCTAATATTATAAATATATTGATAATATACTTAAAGAGAGATCTTACTCTATATATATAGCTCTATAATAGTAAGATATACTTTAGAGGTATAGCTATTATTAAGGCAGTATCCCAGAGTAAAGTTGCTTATACCACGGTCTTGAGAGCCCCATGTAGACGTGTTTTGATCTGTTCGGCATTTCCACCATTTTCTGCATTCCTTGCTAGAAACACTTCTAGCTCATCGGCTATGACCGTTGGTAATGAAGAACTATTCAGGTCCAGTGGCGCGCCCTTCAGGCCAGGGAGAAGCCATTGCCGGTCGGCCATCCAGCGGTGCATGCCTTTGCTAGAGACAGATTCAAACAAAAGTCGCCGCCAATCCACATTGGCGTCTGACAAGACGGACAAGATTAGCTTCCTAAGAGCGGTAGCTTTATTCTGGCCGTCTGCTTCAGAGACCATGGATGATATGTGTGAGGTGAGACAATGTCGGTCTTGATACAGGGTCGAAGACGGTTGAAGAAGGGTAGACGAAAACTTGGCAACATCGGGCGGAAGGGGTTCGTCAAGCTGGGAGGGTTCAATGCCCAGAAATCGAGGGAGCCCGATAGCGAGTTGAGATGGAAGACGTCGAGCAAAACCCCAATCAATTATTCTAGATCAATGTCTCTAAGCACAGCATTCTAAGGCCCAAAGCTGGAAAAAGACCTACCCTTTGATATTGTACTCTTCGTCAACAATGATGTTCGATGGATCGAGATCCTCGTGAGATATGAGCTTTGGCTCTACGACAGGATGAGAGGTCATGCGAACCAGAGCTCGCTGGAGCAAACAGCTTTCCAGGCCTATTCCTGGTAATCCGCCATCAAGAACACGAATGATTTTGCGGTCGATAATGTCCGTTAGATACGTGGCGGCATTGGTGCCAGCGCTCTGATCTTGGGAGCACTCGGCTAGTTGAACAATTATTCGGCCTATCTGACGGAGAACTTTATCCCGAGTCTCTCGACAAGGAGTGTCTTCCGTCCAATGCAGTGGCTTTCCACGTATCCACGTGGAGATGATGTATGGATACGCAATGGGGTTTTCAAATCCAGTGCAATATCCTACCAGCTTTGGTGACCAAGCAAAGCCACCTTGTTCGAGGCATTTCAGAATCGAGACCTCTTTTTCGACGGTACTGGTGATCGCCGCCGGTGGGAGGTGCTTTATATATACTGGTATGCGGACCGCCCAGATATTCCCATTAGGAGAATCGATGGCATATACCCAACACTGCTTTCCAGAGAGGGGCGTGCGATCTGTGCCAAAAAGGAATGAGGCTGTCATACCATCCGGGCGGAGAGAGTTGACAATGGTGAGAATGCCTTCGGCGCTGATAGCATCAACGCTAACGTACATCTTGTGGTTCTTGGTACCCCGAGATTCTAGGAAGCCGTGGTTTTAGTGTGAGCTTTCGAAGTATGTGGGCGGCAACTATGTGGTCGGGAAGCTTCAGCGTCTGTTTCACTTGAATTTGGTGGGAGTTCAGTTCAGTTCACTTCAGTTCCTACTCGGTTGTAGCCGCTGGTTAGATAAGCAGCCATGCCCGGTTAGCGGAGTTGGCTGGCAGCCGAAGCTCGCTCTAAATAATAATCCGTAGTCCGCCTCACTTCGCCAATGTCGTATCCGCGTGACTCCGCCTGCTCGTCCGCCAGCGAATTGCTACTCTATCTCCTTTTAAGTACTCTGATGCGGCCCTTCGCTGGTTCGCAATTTGAAGAGAAGGCAACTGATACATACTAACATCCTAGGAATTGCATCGCGGGTGGGTCCAGGGCAATAGCCTGCGTTTCTGTTAGCAACGCTGAGAGCATGTGGGGTCATGCGGCAAAATAGTTTTCTATTATATAACCAGTCGCGTTCGTTCTTATTTACATTCCCATTCGCAGTCGAACATATATTCTTATTTTACTTTTCCCGAAGAGTAGCTATGCAAATACAAAAAATAACTTTAAGCAGGGAGCAAGCAAAAGTCATCGAGCGCTATCCGCTTAAAGATTTACTAGATCGCTTTCCAGCCATATTATACGATTTAACAGCATCCGATAAGTCCTGGCATACTAACATTATAAGTATTCTATCAGCTCTACTTAACTCCAACACAGTACTTAATCTTTCCACTTTAAACGGCGATAGTGATATAGCCGGATAGCTCTTTGTAATATAACAGGAAATTCGGAAAGGTAAACTCTATTTCGTATACTTCCGCCCGCTTATAGATATTATTATCACCAACTCTCCTGATATTAATATCTGGTCAGCAGTCTTCGATCTCATTACTACTATCAGCCCTTCTACACCCCTATCCTTAAGTATTACCCCGACTTTTAAAGGGATACCTATTAAAACCAGCTCGAACCGAATAGCTAACAGCAAAACGTACGAGATTATTAAAAGGGAGCTCTTCTATAAGATTAAGGACTATACCTTCCGTAATATCAGGGGTTTCTATAATAAGTTCTTCAATCCCCAGAGCTAGTATATAGAACAGAAAGAGATACTAGAGGTACTAATAGCAGAATACAATGGAAAGAAGTAGATAAGATTCCCAGTTATTCCCAATAAACAGCCTGTCTGGGCTTAGCTTCACTCACTTAAAGAGCTCGCTTTAGCTAATACACTATATAAGCTCTATACTACCAAGACAGCCTACTAGTTCAAGGAATAGAAAGGCCAGATAGATATCTTCTTCCAGACCGTAACTATAAAAACAAGTGGTAAATTCAAGTATAAGGATATTCTTATAGTCAGCGAGCAGAAGAAGTCGTATAATAGCAGTTAATTTAAGGCGGACCTCCTCCAGCTTATATATTATATATAAAATATTTTTTATAACTAGCTGATATACTGATTTATCTATATATTTATACTCTGCACTTCTATAATAGAGCTCTGGGTCTTCAATCGGTCTGGGGTATATAGCTCGGGGCTGTTTAATATTTATAATAAACCCGATATATTTATATATACTCTTATTAGCTATACTATAATAGATAATAAGCCTATAGGATTGGATTTATTTATTGAGCGGGAGATAGATACAGAGAGTAAGGAGTATTACTATATTATACTGGATAATACAAATAATAATATAATAAGAGTCAGGCTAGTAGAGGTAATAGTAAGGCAGAAGGCTATTGTATATTACGGGATAATATACTTTAGGACCGGAAGCGACTATATCGCTAAGTTCTCCTGGGTATCGAATAAGCGGAAGCTGGAGGTAAAATAACTGAAGCTAGTAGAAAAGAGGGGTATTAAGGGGGTGGTGAGGGTTATAGCGTATTATCAGATTACTACTATTACTGATCTGCGGGCGGGCCTTAACTTCCGAAAGCAATACAAGTTCCAGAATAAAGAAGTCAGCTTTAAAGATCTATCGTCGGCCGTAAAGAGTATAAGCAGGTCGAGTTAAAAGCGGAAGTTATTATCTGATTATACATCCGATACATCTGAATCCAAAAGGCAGCAGTCCAACAGTCCGAAGAAGCTAGTCCAGAAGCTGAATAACGGATTATCGATTAGCAAGGTAAAGCCTAGCCTGTACAACCGCAGCGAGGACCTATAGGATAATAGAATCTATTCCTACCTTATTATCTTACCAGCCGGCCGGGTAATTAGCGATTTTAAATTAATTAAGGAACTACTAGAGGCAATACGAGATATAATTCAGGCATATCAGTCACTTTATAAGGCAGGCAATATTCTCTACTGTAATATCTCGTTAAATAATATTATTATTACAGAACCGGATACAGCAGATAGTTTCAGGGGTATACTTATCGACCTTGACCTAGTGAAGATTAGGGACAGTAGCCCAAACGGAGTACAGTACCAGATAGGTATAATACAGTTTATAGCTGTAGAGGTACTGTATACGGCTGACTACACCTACCAGCACGATTTAGAGTCATTCTTCTATATATTACTCTGGATATATACCCGCCAGTTATAGAGTAATAGATTTACTAGTAAAGAGAACTAACCTAAGGAGAGTCTTCTTCAGAGATAGGAAATCAGCAGCTTTAAGTATATTACAGCTGCTAAAGAAGGCGATATAACCATAAACGGCCTCAAGAGGATTATAGGTGAATTTCCAGATATATTAGATATTATAAAGCTGCTATACCTAAAGATTAGGAAGGTTCTCTTCCCCCTGGACAACGAGAAGAGGATTAATTTCGGAATACCTACGGGAGACCCGGACCAATTATATATACCTATTATAGTAACTTATAATAAGGTAATCCGTAATTTATAGGAATCCGTATAGTTTTCCAGCTAAATATAATCTCATAAAATACCTTATAAAACCTAGAGTACTGAAAATACAGATAGTCTCTCTATAGGGAATAGCTGGTAGTAGCTAAGCTAAATATTTTAATATACCCCGGTACCCAGCAAGAAGTTGCATTTATACGCCATCAAAGTTAGTAACCCCGATCTTAACACTATTATCAGCTTATTACAAGATATTACGTTTATATAGTTATCGCTTTTACGATAATCGTTCGATTGATTATAGAATTTCCCGGCATCTGAACATGAAAGTCTTACAAGGTCGAGGCCTCGTATTATACTACCCTGTTCAAGCCCCAGCAGCCGCTGAGATAGAAATAGCAAACTATTCAAAATATCAAAATATAGGATAATACTGCTGATTCTTGGCCCCTGACCCCAGCAGCAGGGCTATACATTCACAGGCAGCATAGTACTTGACCTTGCCAAGAAAGATACAAACGATAACCAAATTAGGCAACCTCCTGCAATAAGAATATCGCATGAAACTAGTAAGACTGAAAAGGGGCACACAGGTTAGGGTTCAAGAAACCGCGATTACCTGGAATAGGTATAACCTTTTTACTTTATCGCGCTTATTCTAACAGGGGTTACACAATTCCCCAGGCACCCACTGCCGGACTCGGGGTTAGTGCCAAGATACAGAGCTGAGGGGTAATATTACCTCTCTCCCCCCTTCTTCTTATACACCTACTTCAGCCTCATCCTTATATCTGCTCCTATTATATAAGTAATATATAGGGTATTATTATTTAACTAACTGGTATAAATAATCTTTTAAAATCACAGTAAGCCTGGCTAGAGCCTTAATATAAAAAGGTCTTTTCTCCTCTATATTGAAAATATTTATAGGCTTAAAGTATTATACTCTCAAGCAATAATAAAATATATCCTAGTTTTACCCCCCTCCTTAGGAGCCTAACCAAGGAACTAATTATTAATTACTATAAAGGTAATTTTATTATCTACTCCCTAAGTACTAATATAACTTACAAGCTAATAGATAAAAAATAAAACCCCTAGTATCCTTATCAATATATATAACTACTCTTCAGTTAGTAATAGTATACCTATAAAAATAACAGATTACAGGAAAACAATCTATATCAACTCTATTAACTATATACTGAAGTCCACCTGATTAGTATTAGGATAGAGTATCAGTAATTTCTTTATAATTTACAGTAGTTATACAGCTTAACCTGTAGGTATTTAACTACTAGCTACTATCTCTTTATTTTAGTTTTATCCCCTGTAATAAAAAAAGTACCAGTAAATATTTATATAGTATCTATATATATTAGTTAGGCGGATATATAAACCCTGATTAGGGATAACTTATATCTTTACTACTCAGTATTATAGTATTATAATTCATAGAACCCAATAAGTCTATTTATAGTATTTATAGCTGGAGATCCCCTGTACCTTAAAAATTTCATCTCCCCGATTAATCTTCTCCCTTGTATTATCTATATTCCACTATCCAATTATTCTTATAATAAAAATCCTCTAAAATAATAAGACCTTCAAAAGAACTGAGAAGGGCCTTTGATTCTATTATATCAGATTTATCATTAAAGAAGATAGAAAATACTATATAGGCTACTCCTAAAACCAGAGGGAGCAGCCTACCAACTTATCTGAGCTTAAAGACAGCGCAGAGCTCCAGCGAGAGAACCGGACCCCCAAGATACTCCTATACTGGACTGTTATTATACTAAACAACTATAACTATTTTATTAAAAAGCCTAGCCTCAACGATTACCTTGACAATAGCCTGGAGGCACGGATCAAAAACGAGATTGAGGTATGCGAGGTTATCAGACATAACCCGCATCCTGGCCTGGCGGTATACCACAGCTGCATAGATACCAACAGAAGAGCATCCGGTCTATACTTTCAGCAGTACAAAAACTCACTAAAGCAGCAGGTCAACCCGGGGAGCCTAAACAGGCACCACTTCATCGAGAGTGGCCGCCCGCTTGTCACCAATATGATAAGGGAGTGGCTAGGACTTCTACACAGTACACTGCAGCATCTGCATACGCTCGGCTTTACACACAACGACATCACGCCGGCCAATATCATGCTGAACGATAACAACCAACCCGTTATTATTGACTTTAACAGCGCTCGTACCCTGGGTATATCGCTCGGGGGGGTTAGAAGGACTTATCCTTAGTATAATCCTAACACTTCTTGTATAATACCAGAGAATAATCTTCTGGCCCTCGATAAGATAGAGGTATAGCTATTTGGATCAGTTAAGGATTTAAGATTTCCAGGAGTCTAGAGCTAGGGTAAGAAGTATATCTAGGTTTATTTATTATTTAGAGAAATTTATATTATAAACTATAATTAATTAGTCTCCCGCTTAATAGTAATTAAACATTAAAACTTCTCCTGGGCCTAGATACAATTAAGATCTAAGTTATCAAGCGGAATTAACAAGAGTATATCAATAGGGGCGCTATAAATATAACAGCTGGTTAACTTACACTGGACAGGGTCTAGGGTAGGTTGGGGCTGAACTAATCAGAGGGTCGTTCTAAGTAGCGCGATCAGGTTATCTTAGTACTATACAAGTCACTGCTAATATACGAGCACTGAGGAACTAGTTTCAATAAAAGCAGTAGCAGTTGTATTAATAACTGTTTAAGAGAGTATTTCTAGCTGAGAAGTATTTACTTATATTCCCTTTATAGATAAGGTAAATAAGCAGATCAGGTGAGTACTAGATAGCTCTATCTTTATATAGGGAGATAAAAGAATTACGAAAAGTATCAAGATTGCTTTAAATAGGATAGACTGATCTTAGTATACTATAGTAGTATTATATGTTGAAATTACAGTGGCCTTCAAGGTGTATTGGGCCTTGAGACCGCTATAATACAGCAGGGAAGTTCGCTATAACTTACAGCTCTCAACTGCTTACTCCGCTATAACTCAGTGAGTTTTAGTGCTAGAGGGACCTAATATAGTGCAAAATATAGCGCAAAAGAATCTTATTTTTGTGAGAGAGACTAGAAAATTATACTAATTTCTCTTATAGGTCTACCGACTAAAAACTACTCTAAAACCCGCTATAGCAGCTTCCCGGGCTACTTTTGATTTTCCGTAAAATTCATTACTATAGGAAATCTAAAAAATCAACTTATAACTATCAAAACCTTCGACTGATATATATAGCTTTTATAAGACTTACTTTTATCTAAAAGAGGCTCTTAAACTGATCAGTTGAGTATAGATATTGGATATCTTATCTTTAAAGCTGAAGGAATTATTCAAGATCTAAGACCTAGTCTAGGGTAGGCTGGTTATAGGGTAGACTGGGTATAGGTTAGATCATCTGAGAATATCCTAGGATTTTTCCCGGATTTTCTAGACCCTTATCTGGGCTAGATAAGCCCGATAACCTAATAATAGCTCTGCTGGTAGCCCGGACCCCTGAGGGTTCCTAGGGCCCGCTAAGCCGTAGCGGTCATAGCGGGCTGTAGTCACTGACCCACAGTGGCTACAACCGCTATTGGTTAGTGATCGTAATCGCTATCGGATAGCGATCTCAATCGCTATTGGCTAGCGTTGGCAGGGGGTTATTAGCAATTGTGGCCAGTGGCTGCAATCGCTAGAGGCTAGTGGTTGCAACCGCTAGCAGTTAGTGGTTGTGATCGCTAACAGCAATCTGAACCCACTAACTTATAGTGGTTATAATCTCTCAAATTCAACATTATAGGCCTATTGTATAGTACAGAATATATAGAGCCCTGTTTAGACAGCTTATTATATATTAACCTAGTTATTTTTCAGAATTACTCTGGAGTAGAGATAGCTATTAAATAATAGTAGGTAATATCTTATATTCTCTAAATTTATATTTAATATATATATAATCAGTATATATATAAGTATTATATAATTACTTTTACTTATTAGATCTACTAAAGCTACCCTTATAGCTACTAAGAATCTTACTTAGTACTATCTTATATTTATAATTCTAAAGTATATCTTAATTCTAAAATACTCTCTTTAATTATTTATTATTAGTAGAGTATATATAACTTTTTAATATTAATTAAATATAAACTTAAGAGTTTGTAAATATATAGAGCTTTTTATAGTAGTTATATATATATAATAGATAATACTAGTTAGAGAATAACAGTATTAGAGTCAGGGGCTTATATATCTTAAGCTTCTTGAAAATATAATATAACTTAATTAATAAGAGAGAGGATATATATATACTATCTCTATCCTCTCTAAAGTATAAGTATATAGCTTTAAAAGCAGTACTAAATTAAAAGCTGCCTATATCCCTTATAAGTCGGTATATCTTCAGATTATAATCAGCAATCTTATATAGTGGCTAATAGGCACACTTACCTGATCTAAATCTATTAGAGGAATAATAAGAATACTATTAGTCGGTATATAGATAATAGCTGCTATAGGTAAGCTGCCGAAGACCGGAAGAAAGTACGAGGTAATAAATATTATATTATTGAGCTTAGAAAGCTTTTTCTGTTATTTATTCTTTACGATATAGACCCCTATAATTTCGCACTATTATCCAAGGTATATAAGGGGCTGCTATTAATACTATCTGTGGGATAACGAGCGACTCAGCTTAGTAATAGTCTATTGTAAAGTAAAGGAGGCGGCCGGATCTTGGATAGCTATATCAAGCTACCCCTTAAGTATATTACTAGCCTGAGCAACAGCCCGGTCCAGGCGAATACAGTATTTTGTCTCTCGAGCCTTCTTATCCCGTAGAGATATAACTGTAACCCTACCGCCGCCTGATAGGATCCGCAGGGCCTCTATAGTGCGATTTATTTTATTCATAGTGTTGAGTGAAAGAGGAAGTAAAATCAATCAACAGACTAACAGTTCGGCTCCTTATATAGGCTATCCAAAACCTCGTTCAGTAGCCCCTCTACTACCCGGTTCGGACAGTAGCTGTATGAGCTATATATATATAACTTACTACCTCGCCTGGGAGGGTACAGGGTCTGTTATACCGTCTGAGGGTTACTTACAGTATACGCCCCAACGGACTCAATAGAACTTTAGTATAAAGCTAATATTTATTATAAAGCTCCTATCAGATAAAACATAGGAAAGTATATACACCAGGGCTAGAGCCAGATTTCTAGAGCTTATTAATACTCTTAAAATTATTTAAAAATTCCTTCCTATAGCCCCAGCTATCCTCTGTTAAGTATTATTCACTTCAACTTTGATATTATTTCTTTATAACTACTCCTGTATTTCTATCCCTAATATCTAATATAAAACAATTATACACTCATAGTAAGTTTACTTTAAATAGTCCCTGCAGCTGAATCCAGCTTATAATAAACTCTTATAATTTTATTAAGGATATCTATAAGGTTTACCTAATGAAATAGTATAACTCGTTCAGTTTCCTCGCCTATATCCAAATTTTAGGTATATCGCCTGGATACCGTCTGGGATATATAAGCGTATAACAGCTCCTTAGCAGCTTTCGAATTAAGATCCGCTCTATAGATTATATATATAAGGGAAATAATAGAAAACATAGTGATTACTGGCTGTTTATAATAACGGATATACCGGATATAAAGTAAAGATTTATAAGTATTATACCCCCTTCTCCCTCTAGCAACCGTGATCAAGTTATTTGTAAATATAAAAAGAGTATATCTCTTTATTTCCATTCCCCAGTCCTTTATTATATAGTTAAGATCCTCTGCTAAGTCTTCTAGTCGCTGGTTATAATATACTGCTTCTGGTTTATAGAACTCTCTTCTTTTTATCGCAGTAGATGAGGGAGGCCGTGGTCTTTTGTTTGAATTGGTATATCTTTTCTTTGGTGGTCTAATACAGGTCGCCGCCTTAACTCGGTCAATAGGGGTCGCTACCTCGAGCAGCCTTCTAGCTTCATTCTGCTTCTCTATTGATACTGCCAGGTCTGCCTCTGCCTTTTCTGCTCGTATCTCTGCTTATTGTCTCGATGAAATTATAGATACCTGGTTACTTTCTAACTACTTAGCCTGTTCCTCTGCTAATTTTTTAGCTTACTCTGCTTATTCAGTGCGTATCTCTGCCTCCTTTCTGGCCTTCTCTGTATCCTTAATCTGGCTTTCTGCAGCGTCTCTGGTGTTTACTGCGCAGTTCCTTTCTTCTTAGAGTTTTTGCGCTCGATAATATAATACAGACTCGGCCTGAAGCATCTCTTCAGCTCTTTCATTAGCTAATACTTCTGAAATAGCCGCGTTATATTATATCTCGTTTATTACAGTAATTGCTAATACCCTTCTATACTCGAGCTTAGCGTTCTCTTCTGCTGCTAATTACAGCGCCTTGTATTTCTACTGAATTTCTTCATCCTTCTCTATAATAATATCTTCTAACGCCTTATACTTATCTTCGATTTTATATAGGTGCTGGAGTAATTCTGCTTTTTCTGACTCCGAGTCCTAGAGTTACTCCTCTATTAATTTTATCTCTTATCTTATACGGTCGATATCCTATTTTATTATCTCAAGGAGCTGATTAAAAGCTGTTATCAGTTATTATATATAATTATTAACTTTCTCTACAACCTCTAAGTAATCCGATATACCTTAAAATCAGCTTAACTGATAATATATATCAATACTTAGCATACTAGGTATACTGGTTCTCAGACTCTCTATTATAATATATATATAACTTTAAGTCCGTATAAGCAAATACAGCTATAGGTTAATAGTGAGGAAAGGAAAAAAATAGTTATACAGATCCCCAGTTAAGACTATGAATAATAGTACTTATATTGGGGTAATCTCCAAGCTGAGTAGAGAGGATAATAATAGAAGAGTATAAAGGATAGATAATAGTAAATTATTAAGCTAGATAAAGGTAAGGGTTAAATCTTTTTTTATATAAACGAAGGAAAGTAAAACTAGGGTAAAGGAGTTATATATAGAGTTTCCAGGTCTTGCGTTAGTATAAGTAGCAAATCAGATGAATATAAGTACAGTGATAAGCTAAGTATTACTAAACTATATATAAGTATATATATATCAAGCTTATAATATTTCTATACTATACGCCTTTATTATAATCCCGTCCACTATAAATACGCAGGTGATATATCCTATTAGTATCTATAATACTACTAATACCCAGATTATCAGCTTTCAGCCTCCTATAATTCCTCCTTCCTGCGCTTCTGACCTATTACTCTTACCCTATTTCTAATTAGTATAAGTTATCCTCAGGGGCTCGGCTGACCTATACTTTGATATAGGGCTGTACGGCAGCTAGTTCCCTCTGTATGTCTTCTGCTTGTCTGTTGATTTCTTCTTCCGCCTAATCTAACTTTGAAACTCCGAATTCGCTGATACCTTGTAACTTCTGTATTATTGCCTTTAAGAGGTCTTGGCTGATCCCCTTCTCAGATATTATTAACAGATCTAGCTACTTAGAGTACCTAATCTGCTTTTCTAATATAAGGCCGGCTTATTCTATATACTATTGATAAATATTCTGATCTGTAATAATAAATAGGCAGCTAATATATTTTCCAGCTTTATAGGCTATCCGGGAGTAATAAAGCTATTTGTTATCGCTGGATTTCTTCGGGAGAGTAGTATTATAAAGCTCTATATAGCCTCCTTCTTACAGAGATCTGGATACCTGCTAAAAAAAAGCTAGCTAATCTTAAATATATCCAGTAAGCCCTCGGATATATACTAAGTCAAATTTGGAAGGCTGAAATATTTAGGGAAGATTAGTATTATTAATATAGGTCTTATATCGACTTAGTACTATATAGTACTACAGTAGATTTATATCTATTATTACTACCTCGGTGTTTAGGTATTTTTCTAGTAAATTCCTAGGTAAAGTTAATCCCAGTTGATTTGCAGATAAGACTTTGTGTCTGGATACTTATAATACCTATTCGCTAGAGCCAGACCCTATATCTAATACCTTATAAGGCTTGTTGATAGGCGCTCGGAAGAGCTTTCTGTTTTCAAGCTGATAAAAGATTATATATCTACTTCAGTTAGTACCTGAAACCTATTAAAGCTTAAATAGTACTTACTTAGCCTTAATCTCTTTCTGTATCTGCAGGGTGTTGAGCTGGAATTAGTTATTATATCCCAGTGAGGTTGATATTGACGAGGAGTTAACTCTTTCTGTCAGAACCAGTGAGGTTAATGAGGAGTTAATTCTTTCTATTAGGGATAGTGTTGTTAAACTGTATCCGAAATTACGAGAGGTGTATCTACCTACTAGGACTGACGGGTTTCTTATATAGTCGCGATGAGATATGGGTGCTAAGCGTTAAGGCTCTTCGCTTGTATATTAGTACCGCTAGTACTTCTAAAGGTATTTCTCAGCAAGTAGTAACCTATAAAAGCTGTATTCGGTACTATAAAATATAAGATAAAATATTAAGAGAGAATCCTTTAAGGCTAAGCCAAGTACTACGGCTGATGCTATAAATACAGTCTAACTGATTACAGTTAAAGTATAGATCCGATATTCAATAGGAAACCGAGTTGCGGAATCAATCTGTACAGTCTCATGAGTTGTAGGATCGATCTGTATAGTTATATAAGTCACTAGAATACTATAGGCAAAGTATACTGGTAAAGGAATAGCTTATATATATAGTAATGGTTGTATTTTATAGTCTATAAGCTACAGTATTAAGGTAATAATAGCTATAAGGAGGATTATATCTTATAATACTGCACTTGTGTAGTAGATAAACTCTCTGATCTTTCTACACTAACTCGCCTATAAATACCTGGAGGGAAAGAGTACTATTATATTCTATAAGTATTAAGACTTTATTCTCTTAGCTTATCTCTGAAACTTATAAAAAAGTATATATAAGAAGTTTATTAGATTACCTTATAATAAAGAAGGCACTGGTAGGCAAGGGGTTGATTATTATTCTTAAGAATTCCAATACTACTAAGTAATACAATTTTAGAAGTAGTATAAATCCTAAAAAATGTGAAGGAGTATCTGTATATATTAAGAATAACCCGGAGGGTAGTATAGGTATAGTTCCCAACGAGAGACTGGTTTTAGTTCCTCCAAATTAGGTACCCAATCTTAATAAAGTAAGCAAATTAAGAAAGAAGCACAATGATAAAAGTGATGGCTACTATTGTAACCTCAACGTCAGTAATTAGTTGCATATTGGGCTCACAGGAAGGCAACCGTAAGGCCAGATAAGCTGTAAGACCCAGAAGTGCACTTTGCTGCAGGACACCAGGGTATATGTATATCATGCTTCTCGAAAAAGCAACGTGATATGGCGATTGGGGATATTCTTTTCTCCTTGCAAGGGTTACCGCACTACCCACGCTATAGGAGAGAACATTGATACGAATAAACAACATGTAAAGGGCTTTGACCGTGTTCGGACACCAAAGCGTGGGAGGATCAGTTCACTCAATCCCCACTACTGCAATATGATACCCTAAACCATAAGAGGAACAAAGTCCATCCATAGACTTTGTTCCTTTTATGGTTTAGTCTAATTTCCCTCCTTCCTTAATCCATTTGGGTATTATCTCTTATCCCACGCATATCCCCTATAGTTTTTGTTTTCATACTATTCCTCTACAATAGGTACAGAGCATAGTAGATTGGTTAGTCAAAGGCTAATCGAATTCAGTCAGAAAACAAACAGTCTAAGTCCTACCTGTAAATCCTTAAGCAAGGTGTGTTTTCTTTCCATCTATATTATATCTATACTTACAATACCTAGCTGATTAAAGACACTTCTTAAATATTACCTGCTAATATCTGGGAAGATATTAAGACTCTAGTTACACTTCTAACGATAAATCAATAAGCCTATTATAACCGAACACCCATTTCAAAGATACAGCCGCCTGTTTTACCGCCTGTTGAGCAGATAGAGCTACCTACAGAATTATTATCTAGAATTAAAGCCTGGGAGAGCTCTCCAGAAGTATTCTTACTTCCTAAGTTTATATTCTCTGGGCTATATAACTATATTCATATAGTCGAAGATAAGCTAACTCTTAGTACTATTCGATTATGATTTGTATTGAGGGAGTTTTACTTAAATATATATTCGTAGGGGTGTAATTTCACGAAGTTTCTAATTCAAATTCGAAAGACTAGCGATAAACCCCCCTAAAAAAGTATATATTACATTTAGAAGGAGGAAGGACTTATCTACACGAAACTCGTACAGTAGTTTAGTTATAGTATTCTATTCGTACTTCCGTTAGCAAGGAAAGAGTCAGTATAACTTTCTGTCCGATCTAATACTTCACTGATATAAATAATTAGTATCCCAAACTTCAACTTCGAAAGAGATAACTACAAAATATTACCTACTACGACAGCTGTATCTTTATATAAAAAGGCAGGGAAAAGCATTTCTAAGTATCTGTCTGACAAATAAAGGGCAGCCAGGCTCTATAAAGAGAAGACCAACCATTCCTACGAAATCAGCTGATTTAACAGGACTTTCCAGAATAATAAGTAGTCCGTAATAAATCTTAATAATAGAGATTTATATCCGCCCATCCGACCGCCCATCGGTTATAGTAATCCAACCAGATCTATCGACCGGCCCTTATATCCGGGCGCAGAAAAGTACGATTCCATTGTCCGCAAACGTCCCGCCGAGATACAAGCTCATAAAGGCAAACGAGTATATTATGCCGAAGTTGAAATACCGTCTAGCGACCACTCGCTTCCTAACGCCTCGGGCGACATCAATCTCCCAGATGGACCGCCTCTGCCGTTCCATTACATTACGCAGCCTACTAATTCTGAATCGATATCAGATGCATGTGTATTATTAGGAACAACTACTACAGAAGAAGATTTACTAAGTCTTCTTCTATGTGCGGCTAATTAATAAGAATCTCTCCATCAGACTAACGGGGGGTTGGATAAATATACGACAACCGAATATACAGGTTCCCAGTCAGAGAACCTAAGCTTCATGTTAAATGGGACCGACAATCCAAACGACCTTCCTATGTTTCTTGATATCTGGGAGGAGGGCTTTAAGACATATACAAATACTTTAGTAGGTTATGAAGGTTCTTTTAGCAACTAAAGTTCATTTACCTCAGCTTCCAAATTTGCTTCCTGCTGCTCCTTATCCTCATCCTCTATAGGTAAAGCAAGCTCTATTAGTACAAATAAAATAGAATCTTTTAATACCTTAATTACATCGTCAGCCTCCAATAGGTAGCCCAGATTTAGCTACCAGTTCAGACTATACTGAACTTCTCCTCCCGTATTACGGATATAGACTTTACTTATGAGCCCATTAATAGGAAGATAAATATTTCTCTTCCCTGGAGGAGTTTTGAGTGAATATCCAGGCTCTAATTTCAAAACATATCTTACAAAAGGTACAGACCGGCTTCCCTTCTATATCTTGATTTTGTTTGCCTTATCAGCTAATTAGCCTCCGAAGTCACAGCGAAACTTATAAACGTATGTGATCCTGTGATACTTTATCCTACATTCTCTGGTGGGAAGTATTCCAGTCGAACATAAACCCTTTTGCGCCAACCTCTGCTCCTTTCGAGTTAATGGCTCTAGACAAAGGTTTTTCGCCGCTGAGGCTTTCTTTCGCCTCCACGGCAAGTCGCTGAACAGTACCGGATAGCTCAAATTGGCTCATGTTCCATAGGTTGCACGTTTGTGTGAAGACTGAAAGTGTAGATACAAGGTGCAAGAGGCAGTGGCTGGTTAGGTGAAGCAGAGGAGTAAGTAGGTAGAACCCACATGGATAATTTTAATTGGTTCGCTCATATTACCTAAGCCTTTAGTTGTGCGACGGCGCCCACTACAAGAGGCACCTGGGCGCGCTTTTAGACCCCGCATCATTGGACACTGCGGACACGGAAAGGGAAGCAAGGGTCAGGATAATCTAGACATCCCAGGACGATGACCTCACCATCAGCCGCATGGCGAAGAGACAAGCGCAGAGGGCAGCTAGAGCAGAATACACACTACAATCGATGCCATACCAGGCTCGCTCCACGCGAATCAGGCCAGCAACAGCGAAACTGCACAAGCAATAAAGTCTACCCGACAGAGCGGGCGGCTACTCCAAGCGGGGGTTGACCGAGCTCTGCCGGGCAAGCATACGAAAGCGCTTATGACAACCTAAAGAAACAAGAGGCTAAGGTGCTCTCGCAGCTTCGTACAGGAATGGCAAGAAGTAACAGCTCACTAGGCAAGATAGGAGGCGCGGAGTCGGAGAGTGGGGGCGTGGACGTGCGGCCAGAAACGATGGAACATTTCTTATTCCGATGCTCGTGATGGGAGACTCAACGTGAAGTCACGTGCCAAGCGTCACAAAGGATGATCAAGCAAGCGAGGCTAGAAAACAGGAGCTGGTAAGAAGAGTGGGGCGCTATTCGGTGACTAGGTACCTAGACGAAAAGCGGAGAAGCGTCCATCTACCACCTCGTCTACCACCTCGTCTACCACCTCGATCGCGAGCATCCATCGCGAGCATCCGTCGCGAGCATCCGTCGCGAGCATTCGTCGCGAGCACCACATCGTTGGGTTGGATGCAGTAGCCCACTTTGCAATAACCTTGGCACTTAATACTCCACCTTGTTCATATCATTAGGTTTTACCCTCTGAAGGGTGGTTGTGAGGGGTGGTTGAGTTGGTCATCCCGAGAGTGAATGCAGCCCCATGCGTCAGGCCACAGAATGAGGAAAGGTAGCTTTCACCCTCCCAAATCATTCGGCTTAGACAATTTCACATGTTCCTTCTTCAGCTGCGAGATGTCTAGCTACTAAGTGAGGTGGTTTGGACGTGAGCGGATGAAAAGTGACCAGGGTAGTGGACTATAAAAAGGGCTCTACTCCATACAAATTGACTATTGCCATTAAGAAAAAAATCTTATCCTTTACTTATTTACATGTTTTGGGAGCTTCACTGAGCTCGACGCACCATGTCTCCCAAGTGGTATCCTGTATACAAGGTCAAATATAATATCGCTCTTCCTGACCCTGATATGCCCCCCGGCCGCCTCCACCACGCTGTTTTCGTCGAGAAGCATTCCGACGGCTCTGGTTACCTTTATCATGTGACAGGTGATATTACTTCAAGCAGAGGGATGAGTTATCAAAAAAAGAAAACGGACAATCCAGCAGGCTCACGATCTTTTCACTCCAAGGAATTGCTTGGTTACACTTACTCCAAAACCCATCCAGATCAGTGGGATTCGGTGCTCGCGTCCTTACCTACTCCACCGCAACAGAAGGCTTCGAATCCAAGCAAGCAAGGTCGGGTCGAGCCTTTCAAGGAGAAAATCGGTCGCCACGAATTCGTTTTCTACGAACCTGGGGAGGAGCGTCAACCCCTCTGGAAATGTACAGAGTGGGTTGAGGACTATGCCATTCCTGCATTGCACCAAAATGGTCTGATTCAAGCACAAGGAGAATCGTCCTCGACTCAGGACTCATCATCAACTGCGGAGGTGGAGTGGGTATGGGATGAGCATGCGCAACTCTATAGGTATTGGGATGAAACAGTTGGTGAGTGGAAGTGGCAGGGCTCTGCGTAATGGAGAAATTCCCCAGTCCTCTACGCGCCAATTGGGAACACTACAGGTCTCGTATATTGTTGATACAACTTCTGATTCTTATCTTTTTTTGGTTACCTTGTTTTCTGAACATTTCTTTGTTCGGCTTGTGGCCACATCGCAACATGACGGCCTTTGATAATGGCAAGCGCTGAGGTTTCAACACCAATAGCAATGACGCCTATCTATGCAATATATCTATCAGTTGAACAGATTTTGTCCTCAACCCCATATTATTAGAATGTTCCCCAATATGGTAGCAGGACAGTGCATCCGTAAAGCTTTGGAGAAGGGAAAATCAAATGAATTGTAAGCCTTGCAAGACTAGGAGAATTATCGAGGCTTCTTGTGGGTATGGGTCGATAATGGTGTCTAAACTCTCCAGCCAATCATCCTCTGACTGAAAACGTGCAACTGCTGAGGCGTATTCCCAGTACGCTGGATACCACCCTGCGCTCTCCCAGTCCACAATGCCCTTGACTTGATAGCTCCAGTGCTGGCCGGTACCCTCTTCCCCAACACCGGTGACCAAAGAGCCTGAGAAGTTTGGTACCTTCTCCACCAAAATATTTCGCATGTGTAAGTCTCCATGTGTAAGGGATACTCTGTAGCCCTTGAGCGCGGTAGGAACGTGCCGAGAAAGATAGCCAGATAACCACCCATACCGACCATTCTGTTCCCAGTTGTTGCGTAATGCCAGGGCTAAGGCCGAGCTAAACTCCTCGTCGGTTTTGAATGGGCCATTGATGTTATTGTCAGGACTCATTGTCCCAAAAACCGGGTCGGGTAAACCGCCACCACAAACCCCGCCGATGAAGTCCGGGGGTGGGTTGATTGAACGTATCTGCGTGAACATTGGGCGAAGCTGTGATGCAATTGATGACTTTGCTTCAACGGAGAGGGTCTTCCAGAGTGACTCCATATCGACGCCCTGGATGTACTCCATGACAAGGTAGAGAACCTTAGAGTGTGGATCGTGGTACATAGCATAGAGGCGAGGTGCAGAGATATTGAGATGCTTCTCTACAAAGAGAAGCGCATTACCCTCATTCTCTGTAACTTTAGCGCCGTACTTGACGAGAAAGATTCCCCTGATGACACACACACCGCCGCTGTTCCCCCAACCATGCCTTCTGGGAGACAGCACTGACCTTGACGCGTCCTGAATTTCATCTGGTGTAGGTAAAGGCCCAGGTAATCCAGTGGGTTTGCAGAAGTACGGAAGCTTGACTGGCGTTTGTAGAGTCATGGTGACGATGACGCAGTGGGAAGGATTTGGGATGTATTGATTCAGATAAGTAGTCGGTTGGTTGGTTGGGGTTTTTCCTACTCGGTTTTAGCCGCTACAACAGTCATGCCCAGTTTGGCCGACGGCTGATGGCTGAAGCGCGCCGAATATTTATCCGTGGCGCCTCACTTCGCCAACCCTCGTCTGGTGTGGACCAGCTACCTCCCACATTCAACCTCAATGTACCTCGGCCTGCTGGCTTCCGTAGACGAGGTGGGGCCAGTCACGAGTTAATGACATGGACCATGTCTTGGCGCCTCAAGCCATTCAAAATGGGCTGGGGCTACGTATCATTTAAACCCGCATACTATGCCCATAGAACACGGTTCGTCGAACATATCGCACGGTTCGTCAAACGCATCGCACAGTTCGTCGAACGCATCGCATAGTTTGCCGAACGCATCGCACGGTCTGCCGAACGCATCGCACGGTCTGCCGAACGCATCGCACGGTCTGCCGAACGCATCGCACGGTTCAAACCCCACCCAACGTACATGGCGGCAGAGAGTACCGATCGGTTTGTTGCTTGCGTAAGACAGGGCGTTGAGGCGGTGAAAAACCAAAACAGGGCGCCGGCCAATCTTCTAGACAGGATCGAGGCGTGCTCTCGGTATCCTAGAAGCAACATAGCCCAGCTCTTAGCAAAATCTCTAGGAGCTTGGTTTCTAGTAGTAGCAGCGATCGAGGATGAAGCAACTGTATCAGATTTGACCAAAGAATTTAGCCGCTCAGACGTCAACACGGTAGCTGAGAGGCTCGATAACCTCCTTGGCTCAGACAAATCCTTGGAACATTTCTTCCACCACACCTTTCACACATCACAGCGGGCCAAAGAACGACAAAGTTAGTTAATCTTCACCAGCCTGGCTAATCCTCGGTCTAACTCTGTCAGATTTTCTCATTGCTCGTGGTTTCGATCATTCGATACCCAGCTCTCTTCGATTATCTAAGCGCCCCCGTCCCCAAGAGCTTGACCTGGATGATTTTGAGCCCTCCAGCCGCGTTCGTCGGCTTGACTCCGAAAGCTCAAATATGACTGTTGATACAGCTAATGGAGCCGGCGAAGAAACGTTGCAATCTCACTTAGCCGGTGGAATTGTCACGGCAGGCGAGGCGCAAGAAGTAACACAACCTAAGAATGGCCCACCTCAAAACAAGCAATGGCTCAAGGCTTCAGTACTCCCAACAGTGTTTCCGCAGCGAATGTGTGATGGAGTCCTCAAGGACGATATTTTCGCCTGCATTAAGGTATCATACTCCATCGATCCCACTCAGTGCTCCTTGGATATCGACGTGACTAGAAGGATGGCGTCAACTTTATCCAAGGAACTATTTGACAAGTTTATTCGTTATGACAAGAAGAACGCCCTGTGGGTCATGGAACTGTCGGATGGCACAGATGTTAGGGTGAAGGGTCACATCGAAATAACACGTGCTCGCGAGCCCTCTATACAGCCACTTTTGGGAACTCTAGTTTCTACAACTCTGCAAAATAATCCACAGCGCCATGAAGAGTTGGCGAAGGGTGAGGCAATGACACGGTTATTAACTTTGAGTATTTATGGCGATGCCAAAACACCAAGTCAGCTCAGGATTATATTGGATGCAGAAATGTTGCGTGAGTTATCACAGCAGCTATGGGTAGCTTCTACCCGCTCTCTTTGATAGTTCCTTCATAAAAGTAAAGCAGGTAGCCGGGCTCAAGCTTCGCCTGACCTTTATTGTCAATGATCTCCCAACGACTACCGCCCTTTCTCTTCCATTGTGCTGTTTTGCAGTTCTCCCAAAATACCATCTGACTCCGGCCTTCAATTGGGCCACTCTCATTTACTACTGTTGCCGCGGCAAATAGCGTTTGGTCAAGGGGTTGAACATTCTGAATCGTCATTAGATATATTTTCTTGGCAAGGCAAGTGATGCGGGATTTACCATTGAACCGATAGTGACTAGAGTAGTTCGACGATAAGAGGGTGTGTTGACGGAGCTGTATTTCTCAATGCGTGAGACATATCTTTGCGAAGAGAATATATGAGGAGCTGGCTTGGTGCGGCTCTGATGATACAGCTGTTGGGACAGCCCGCGAGTGCGAGAATTTGTGCCCAACATGTGAGGATGGGCAACCCAAGCGGATCCAAATGACTGAGGCACGTGCACATGATGTAAGAGATGCGCTATATCTTGCACCCCACAAGCGAAGGAATGTGTCTCACGTGCGAAGAAAGTCTGCCCCACTGGCGATGGCCAAGCGCTGCAGACGCCTTGACCCACCGGCGATGGGATCTATTGACGATGAAGTATCTCGCGATAAGCGAGGCTGTGACGGTGCGGAGTCATGGTGACCCACCAGCGAGATTATAGACCCATAGCGATCGGCCGTGCACCTGGCCCTGGCCACGGCGGTCCGCAATACTTCTTCATCTCTAATCAAGAGTACCATTAGTGGTGACAACCTAGCAACACAATAAGAGTAATTTATCCATATTAGGCTAATAGATCAATACGATGCATACACCGAGCCGATGGCTAGCTTGATGCAGCGTTCGCTAGGTTGAGAGGAGCATTAGTTCCCAGCCGGTGTAATCCTTTCAGTAAGATCAGTCGCCATTATCTATGGACCTTCATTGGGAACCTGATGATATACCCTAGACTTGAACTGGAATAAAACAAAAGAGGCTGCATATTGCGACCTACGAGCTGAGTCTCTTACATGCGGGGGATGCGTTCAAATACATGGGTCTGTGGGTTGCGGCTAGGCTTGAGTAGCGCATGATTATCGTCGATTTTTCGAATGATATTAGATGATATCTCGTTTTAATCTCATAAACCCGGGTTGTATTCAATGTGAATGTATAGTCCTGAGCTGATTCGGGTGGTATATCCGTGACTGAATTCATCAATATGAAGTTGGAAAGCTGTGCGAAACCATCATCAGAGACATTACAATAGTAGGTAGATCCAACTAAGCAAAAAGGCCAACAGAACAGGCTCTAAAGCTTTCTAGGGACAGGGTTGATTTCAACAAGCCTGAGAACCAGGCCAGGCCTCATGTGTGGCCCTCCAGAGATGTATCTAGATAGGGGCTGCATCCGTCACATGCGGCTTGGCCGAACTTGGGATGAGATGTCTGGGCCAAAGTGACCAATCTATTCAACCAATGGTTTGTCTTAGGAGAGATGTGCCTTCGGTAGTAACTCATCTCGGGAAGCTCACTCGTATCTTGACTTCGGCAAGGATACAGCCAACATGCATGCAGTTGAGAGAAAGGTGGCCGCGGCCGTGAGTTGCGTTAGCGCAACGCTGACCACGTCAGAAGTTCGTTCGTGGAACCACTACCCCTGACGAGACAACACGTTCGATCTTGTCCATATCAAGATGCAGGTCAAACCAAAAGAGACGAGGTTGCGGCCATTCTACCCATGAGCAGATTTTGTCTTAGGCAATTGAGTATTAGACAAATGGGTCGTGACATATAAGGGCAATAGTTGCCCTTCGTCCGCCTACAACTGGTCATCACAGTCGCAAGTTGTATCGCATATTCTCTCCCATTGTGCCGGTTCACTCAGAGCCCACTAGCCATCCTGACTTTCGGGTGACCTCACGACAAGCCACTCAGACTTGATCAAAGAATATTGATGATAAGGCTGAGCTGTTGAGGCTTGTAAGTGTACGCCGTCGTCTTGCTCCGTCTACTAATGTCTTTTCGTGTTTAAGTCACTACTACTAGACAGCGGTAGTCATAATAGTCACGGCCATTCTACACGATCTCCGCCTTGTCCAGACCTCATCGATACTCGACTTCCTCAATATGCCTAGGCAACTTAATGGACAAGAGCCTCCTCCCCAGCTGCCATCCCAGCCGCCGCAAACTGAAATGGATAGAACAACGTCTACGGAAGACATCCCTGGACAGCCCGGCATAGTCTCCTGGCCTATTTCACGATCCTCTCCAGCTCGTGATGATAGCAGAATCCATGTAAGTCAGCTCTCGGCCGATACAGAGTCTAAAGACGGAGTAACAATCATTCGTTTAAGGCTTGATTGCATGCATCCTGAGTGGCTCAAGTTAATCATAAAGCTATCCCAGGATACCGAGAGCAATGACCAGAAAACCAACGGAACCGACAATCACTCTCATCCCCAGTCTTCCTCCAGCTATTTAGATGTGGATACATTGACACCTTCCAATTATCTATTCGAAATGGAGACTACCACGTCTATGGAAGGCAGCCCAGGGCAGCCAGCAGGAATTGATATGAACAATGATGATACAAACCCCCCAGGAGGAGAAGAGAGTGGTCAGCGGCAGCTTCCCGAAACACCCCCAAACACCCCTGCTGGGATCAATTTGGGCCAAGGTGAGTCTGGTAATCCTGAAGTTATTAACTTAGAACCTAAAGACAACTAAGGAAGGCAATACAGAGCGGTGAGGAGAAGTTGATATGAGCACTGTTTCTGAGCTATTGCCACCGGACGAAGAAGCTAAGTTCGGGCTAAGCTTTATCAAAGGGACCCAAATACAGTTTTTTCTTTTCCTTCCTATATACTATTCTTGGCGTCCAATGAGCGGATTATCTCCCCCAGGAAAAGCAGGCCGGGAAAGAGGCATTGAAGGATGGCTGTAGGAGTGAACGCAACTAGACTGAGAGGGTTAAGAGATACTCAAAAGTACGCCTGTCAGTCCTTACTGTATTTATTCTGCCGTCATCATGATTATACAATACTACATTCATTGCTCCATAATTGTCCCAACGATAAGCACCAATTTGGAAGCCTTAAAGAGAGGCTCAGGCGTTCAAAGCGCAATTTGATCCCCTTGATCATATAGGCGAAGGTCCCTGGACAATGTAGCTTTCGTCCGCCGTCGGTCATGATACTCCCAACCCCTGAGATTGACAACCCATGACGGAGTGTAGGTATACAACCACCTTCGTGTTGGCCCTATTGTCTCATTAATCACGCGCGGTTTGATGTTGTGGGGTCATCCTTGAGCCTATTTGCAAGCATAAGTAGGACCTGTGTCCCCTCATCAATAACCACTCGTTACTTCTACCTTTTACTAATATTGCCTTATTGTATCCAACAACTATGGACCACAGTTCTCAATACCAGGCAGCCGAAGCTTATTTGATAGCTAGCCTCTTAATAACGTGCGTTTGTCTTTTCGCCTCCCTTAAGATTCATTATTCATGGTCGCGGGAGATATGGCTAGTATGCTTGATTGGCGGGTGGCTTTTGTTAGAGCTTATAGCTCTAGTCCTCTTTTCCGTCGAGCGTGGCCAACAGCTCAAACTGCCGCTGGCTCTTTCACGCTCCATACATATTATATTAGCAACAGTGTCACTATGGGGAGTTGCTATTATTCAGGTCTGTTGGAGTCCTTGACAGCGATATACTCAAAGGCTGTTCTAACAAGATGACCATAGATTATTACGATTATTTTTACGTTCACTGTTATTATCAAGGAAGAATTTTGGTGGAAATAGCTTATCGTTCTCGAATGCATCGAAGTACTCGTCGTTGTTATCCTTGCGTTGCTTCCAAACATTCCAGCACACCTCGAACTAGCCTACATCGTACTATTTACTTCTCAAGTTGCCACCGTTGGAATCCTGTTTCTTGCTTCCCGAGAGATCTTATTTGAGATGAAGCGAATAGTCGATCACTTGTTGCTGCTGGGCTTGTTTACCATCCTGATATCTGCAACCGCCCTTGGGCTTTCGTTGGCTGGTTACTACACAAGGCAGATGCTCGCCCAATGGCTTCTCTATATGGCTATATCGACTGTGGGCTATCGGCTCCCACAGAGTTCGACTCGAACTTTTCGTGCAGATGGAGGCTCAGAGCTCGAGCTAGCTCCAACCTGGCCTCCTTAATGACTTAAGGTCGCCACATTTGAATGACAAGTAATCGATCTCTTCTGTGCATCGCTTCTTAGGGCTTAGATTGCCGCTCTGTTGCTGATACACAATCAATTATGCGAGCCTACCATGGATTATATCTAAAGGTGCGAAGGGCTTGACAAAAAAAGATAGGATACTCGTGTGGTTGCAGCACCTTAGGTGTCGGCTCGGGAGTGTGACGATAAGTTGCCCGGCCACAAATTTCCTGCTGCCAATGTGCTCGCCATCTTTCATTGACAACTCTGCGCGGCCACATTCTGAATGGGGATTGCTGTGAACATGACACCGGCGGCTGGCGCTCTTGGTCCCGGCTGTCCTTTATGTCACCATCTTGTGGTCTTAGCCGCCCAATCAGCCTTTTTGTCGCCATCTATCCCCTTGTATGCTAGGATCCATCCGATATCTACGGCGAAGCCTTGTGTTTGTAGCTCCTGCAATTTTTGTGTTATAATCTGGAGGTATGCCCCTGAATGGCCTCTGGGCCTCGCTACCGATCTGATAGCTGCCTGGTTACCTGTGTAGACCAATAATTTCTTCCTAATCCTGCTCCTGAGCGATCTGGAGAGCCAGAGAGATGCTCTATATATAGCCTATATTAAGTTAATTATACTATTTCTTTTCCTATAGTAGAACTATATATATTCTCCTTTTAGTATTAGAAGATCTAATTAAACTTATTCTACTACTATTATAAATTTATCTATTCCTATAGTCTTTTAGTTATATTTATTCTATAATAGATTATAGATATTTATATCCCTAAGAAATATATTATATTTATTTAGATTAAGTTTATTAAAGATCTAAATTAAAAATTAAATAAAGATTAGATTTAGTAAGTTATATATATTCTAAATCTTAATCTTATATTTTAATATTCTAATTATATACTAGTTTTTATTTACTTCTACTTTCTATATCTTAGATCTATATATATTTTATATATATATTATATATCTTCTCTCTCTATATATTATTATATATTTTAATCTTACTAAATATACTAATATATTTCTATTTAGAAGTATTATTATCTTTTATACTATTATTATATTATATTTAGCCTAGGTTTAAAATATTTTCTTTATATTATTTAGTATTTTTTATATATTCTATATAACTATATTTAGTATTATTAAAATAAATCTAATTAGAATCTAGTTATTATTTATTTTAAAAAACTATTTAGATTTAATATATTTTTATTTTATATTTAGTTAAATATATTAATAATATTTATTCTTTATATTATATTAATAATAATTCTTATTTTTTAGAGTATTCTAATTATAACTTTTAGTCTTTAGTTTATTATTCTTACTAAATAATTTAATTCTTTTTTTAATTTAATTATTAAGTTAGATAGAGTTTATTATTATTACTATATAGTTTTAACTTAGTATTTAGAGTTTAACTTTAAATTATTTCTTTTTAGTATTATAAATCTAATTAGATAATTACTATATACTTCTTTTATTTTCTCTTTCTCTCTACTTAATATAAAATAAATTTATATCTAAACTAAGTATAATTCTTTATAGAGTATATATATTAATATATTTCCTCTAGTTTTTATTAAGTAGAGTTCTCTAGTTAAATATACTCTAGCTATATATTAACTATATTTTACTTACTTATTATAATAGTATATTATATAGCTAATCTTATAATAATTATAGTATTAGTATAATTATATAGCTTTATAAAAGAGTTTATATTAACTAATTTTAATATTTATAATTATTCCCTATTTATATAATATATTTACTTTTTCTAATAAAATTATACTTAAAATTAAATTCTATTTTAATATAGTTTTATTTTATTTCTATATTAATTTTACTTTTATAATTTTAATTTAGTTTATTTAATTTATCTTCTTTTAAAGTATTTTAATATTCTAAATAATTATTATAGTTTTAATCCCTTTTACTATTACTATATATTATTTTTAGTTTAGTTTTATCTCTAGATTAAATACTACTTTTATTTATTTTTTATTCTATATATTCTATTTAATCTCCCTATAGAATATAATAATTATATTATTATTTCTAAGTTTTCTAATTATAATTACTTTAGAGCTAGTTCTTCTATATATATTAATTACTTTAATTATATCTTTAGAATCTCTATCTCTTATATTTATTTAGTAGTTTTTAATTTAAATAATTATTTTATAGATATATTAAACTAGAATAAGCTTTAGTTTATTATTAGTATATATATATATTAGATTTATATTAGATATAATCTAAATCTAGATTAGTTCTAGATATTTTTTTTTATTATTAGATATTTTTTTAACTATTTTTTAGATAGTTTTAATAATTATTATTTAAATACTTTTTATAGCTTTTTAAATTATAATTTCTATATTTAGTTCTATATATTTATATATTAATTCTATTCTAAATAGAGGTTTTATAATTTACTATATTTACTAAGCTACTCTATTTAATACTAATTTAATAATTTATCTATAAGCTTTTCTTATAGGGTTTTCTTTAATATACTTCTCTCCTAGGTTTATTTTAATTTTAATATATTTCTAATCTAGAGGAATATTAAAAAGGTCTCTCTAAGAATAGTAAATATTTAATTCTAGATTATAATACTTACTATTAACTTCTATTAAATAGTATTCTATATTATTAAATTATCTTTAATATAATATTAGTTTTAAGTTAATATAGTTCTATAGAATTAATTATTAAGTTTATTTTTAATTTTAATTAGCTTTTTATAGCTATATCTAGTTTATAAGTAAAATCTTCTTTTTTTATAAATATCTTATTAAATAATCTAAGTATATTATTAGTTTATATCTTAATAAACTTAAAGCTAAATATATTATTTTCTATAATTAGAAAGTATAGATTATAACTAGAGGTTATTATCTTTATATATATTATAAAGTACTTATAATATATAGTATATTAATATATATCTAATTTAGCTATTCTATATAATAGCTTTATAATTCTTATAATTATTCTCTTTAAATAATTTTATTTAAATAATTTAAATAGTTTTATATATATTATATATTATAAATCTATCTTAAACTATAAATAGATCTATATAATATCTTTTCTAGTTAGAATATAATCTTCTATCTATATTAAGAATAGTATTAATATAAAAATAAAGTATTAACTATAGTATTAAATAGTTAGTAACTATATAAAAACTATCTTTTTATCTAAATTATTATAGCTTTATATAACTAAATAGTTTTTCTTATATAGTTTTATATTCTAGCTTTTTATCTTATTAATAATATATATTTTAAATAGCTAGTTATTCTAAACCTCTTAATTAAAATATATAAACTTAAAAACTCTAGTTTTAATAAGTTATTTAATTTCTACTTTTATAAAGATTTTAAAGAAAATACTTAGAATTATAATAACTCTTTCTTTTTATAGTTTTCTAACTAGTTTAAGAGCTTTCTACTCTTTATATATTATATAATTAGTATATAATCTAACTGATTATACTATATATTATATATATACCTTTAGTTTATTCTTTAAGCCTCTTAGTTATCTCTTTCTCTATAGTAGTTTATTTATTATAAGTAGTAAGAGGTTTTTTAAATATTTATCTAAATTAATACTATTTTAGGCTAGATTTTCTATTTATTTATCTCTATAATATAGTTTTATATATATAAACTAGAAGATCTTTAGTTTATTATATATTTTAATTATAATATTATAAGAGTTATTTAATAATAGTTTATATAGTTTAAACTATTTTTTATTCTCTTTTTATATTATAATTTTATTTAAAAGAGAGAATTTAAAAAGTTCTATTATATTTAGATTATTATATATAGCTAGTATAAATATAATTCTCTCTTTAGTATATAGTTCTTTTAATATTTTTATTATAAGATTAATTATTTATATTTTTTAAATTATAAATTATAAAAAGAGAGAGAAAATAATAACTTTTAAATATACTTTAAATATAAATAATATTAATATAAAGCTATTAGATCTTACTATATTATTAACTGCTTTTATTACTATTTATAATATAGCTTCCTTTAATATTATTCCTTTAAGTTCTTTATATAAAATATTAAATATATATTATAATAGTTTATAATATTTTTTAATCTTACTAATTAATTAATAAGCTTTAATTAGAATTTATTTATACTTAGAATCTATAATTCTAATATTTATATAAAATTAATTACTAATAAATTAGATTTCTATATTATATATAATATAATTTAATAATTTAAAATAAATATCTAACTAGATTTTTTTTAATACTTTCTATATAGTATCTACTAAGATATTCTTAAGAAAAATTATATTTTTAGCGCATAGCATACTTTTTGCGATGCAGGATGCGACGTGAGAGCATTACTACCTTATTCTTCAATTGGCAACAGCAACACTACTAGCCAGGTTCATCCGCAACCTCCGGAGCGATAGTCTGTAGC